>JASKGM010014815.1:12515-30997 GCA_034509205.1 Ceratonia siliqua
TAATAATAATAATAATAATAATAATAATAATAAAGTAGGTTGAATTACTAGTACAAGAACAAGATATTTCTTTACTTTTCACAAATCATTGCAAAACATGATACATAGTTAACTAAAGTAGGCTGAATCACTAATATAAGAACAAGATTTTTCTTTTACATTTCACAAATCATTGCGAAACAAAATGAAAGAGAGTCAACCAGAGATGAGAAATGAGGATTTGCACTTGCAGTTAGAATCGCCGGATATCTTTAGGAGGCCTAAAATTAAGGGGATGGGTTTCTGGAGTTGCAGTTTCATCTTCTTTCCACATTTTTACTGTCTTGTCTGCTTCACAGGTTATAAGCCTTGAGCCCGTCAGATCATAAGTTAAAGCATAAATACCAGCTTCACTGTCCAATGAGCCTGAGAAACAAAGGTGGAGGAAACAGTAATTATAGGTGTTAATCTTGTGTATGTTGGACATCCCACTAACATCTACACTTAACATCCAAAAGTGAGCAAATATACATACCAGGCTGTACAATCGTTTGGGATTGCTGGAAATTGTGACCACTCTTCCAATCCCAGAACCACATACTCCCATTGTCACCTTCAACCAGAAGAAGAAAAAAAGGTCCTAAAGTTAACGAATGTACGAAAAAGAATATTTATACCCATTCAATTCTTTTTCAACATGAAATAGTATTGTCAACAATGGGAAAATATTGAGCTCTAAACACATGCCATAAAATTGGCACATAACTAATGGGTAAATTACAATTTACCTTTGTGGTTTGGCCTGATATCCAGTTTGTCCCCCGACTGTGATGTAAAATGTGTCATTCTACCCTTTTATGGTTTGTTGCATTACAGCTCAACCATCCCGTGGTATTTTCCATTTAAATTTTTTTTTTAAATAATCTTGTAAATGTTAAAATGATAAACAGTTTTATTGTTAAAAGTCTGTTTTACTTATATCTTGAACAATTTTATAGTATTGAGACTCTTAGGAATTAGGTTTAAGCTGGGGGTTTCAATTCTCAAATGTTAGCTTAATCCCATTAATGGTTTCAAATACTACGAAATTATTTAAGGAATAAGTAAACCATACTTTTAACCACGAAACTATTCATCATTTTAACATTTGTTAATTTTTGTTAAAATTATGTCAAAAAATACTACAAGATAGTTAAGTGATAATAGAACAAACCAAAAGGACTAGAATGACACAACTTTAAACAAGGGGACAAACTAATTTCAAACCAAACCACCAGGGGATAAACTGTAATTTACCCTTAATTAATTGAAATCAGAACATCCATTGAATTGTGTGTTAGGATAATAAGGTTCGAAGTCCATACCTCCAGTTACCATCACACCCTCCTCATTGACAGCCATTGCATTGATAATAGTTTTCTGCTGAGAGCTGCATATAAGTCAGTAAATAAGAATGGTCAAAAACCATCACTGAGTGAGGATCCAAATTAAAAATCACTTAACAAGAAAATAGCTTGAAAATACCAAATACAATTTGAAGGGCTTTAACTTTCTAAACAGTTGCAAAGGTACTTCAACAGATCTTGGTGCATCCCATAGTAATATTTTGTTATAACATACTTGTGATCAAGGATGTAAATTCTTCAAGTGCTTACGCAACTAGTTCAGCTAAATTCAAAACAACCTCTGATTTCAGACAGATGGACTCATCTAAATTGTAAAGGAAAACAAAATAATTCAGCCTACAGACATCCGCCGCACAGATTGCAAACCAACTTACTCAAGATGCTGAACATTACATGTGGATTCAAGCCAAATACTTAAGGTATTGGTTGAGTCAAGCCTAATTTGACGCTAAAAACTTTGGCTCAGCTCAACTCGATTTGATTTTATAATTTAAAATGTTAAATATATAAATAATTATTAATTTAATATAATTTTAAATTTAATATATATATATATATATATATATATATATATATAATTAATTAATTAATTAATCAAGCCAACATGCAAGATGTTTGAGCTGAATATTAGGGTATTCGAGCTCAGCTCAATTATACAATCAAGTCTCATATAAGCCTTGATATAATCAAGCTTTGAATTAAGCCAAGCTTGTCAAATATCTTGATTTCAATGCCACCTACTAAACATGTACAGAGCAAAATGACAAACAGCTCAATGAATTGACAAAACAACTATATTCAATGTGGCACTGCAACTGCTATTTGACTTTGCTGCCACATCCCTACTTCCATATATCCTCAACCTTCAGAACTGGTTATGCTTCCAGGTTTTCACAACTCTACCGCCAACCAATTCTAAGAAAAGACAGTTACACCAATTCTAGAAATGAATAGAGGTTGTGGCTACCAATTCCAGCATCATGGGACCGAGATATTACATTATTGTTTCAACTAAAAGGAAAACTAACTTGACCAGGAGGTGCTTGAAAGATCTGGGGGGGAAATTTAGATAGACACCTTGTGAACCATATCTTACTAGAACAAGACGAATTACAAAAGAAGGTTATAAAAATATGATTTGAACCAGCATATTGAATTACTAGACATTTGTTTTTATGACCCAATCAAACCCAACCGTTTAAGTCTATGGGTTAAATGGGTTGGGTTAGATTAACCATTTAAGTGTGGGTTTTAGTGGGACAATCCATGATTAACTATTAACCCACTATACATAATGACATATAGCTATGCTTGGCAAATGGCATGTCACAACTATTAATATCAAATGGCTGTAAATAAAAGTATTGGTCACCTTACAGGCTTACGCAGTTCACATGGAAGATGGAACAGAATAAATATAGGAGAAACTCTGAAAATACACAACTTCTCACTGTTTTTTAACTTGTAATTTGAAATCAAAACCAAAAAATATAAGAAACTGAAAGGATTTCATATAATCACGACATATAAACCTTTTTTATTTTTTGGTTTCTGGGAAGTGCTTGGGATTGATGTTGGTGATGTCATGAGCAACTAACTTCTAAGTCAGTTTCTCTCCATTTTTGTTTTCAAGGATTATGTTTAAATTTAAATATATGTACGTGAAATTTGATTTATTATAAATATAGAGAAAATATAGCATTGTTTTTAAATTCAATAAGTAGTTGTTTGGTTGATTTTGTAATCTTATTTTAATTTGATTGAAATGCTAAACCATTTAATTAGTGGCTATAATTAAGAAGTCAAAGAAGTAGTTTAAGACATTTAGACATCTAATAAATATAGATAATGATGCTAATTATGGTCATCTTATGGTGGTGGGTGTAGTGATATAAATAAATATCATATTCCTGAACTCAGACATAGCCCTTGGCCCTCAACTGACTCTGAATTTTATAAGAGTAGCATATAAATGTAAAATGAACCCTCTTAATATAAAACCTCATGTTTACGTAAATGGATAAACAGGTGGGTCAGTTTGACCCTATTAAATGGGTCATAGGTCATTAATAACCATTTAAAAA
Organism: Ceratonia siliqua; assembly: GCA_034509205.1. Lineage (NCBI taxonomy): Eukaryota > Viridiplantae > Streptophyta > Magnoliopsida > Fabales > Fabaceae > Ceratonia > Ceratonia siliqua. The sequence continues at coordinate 15,985 of JASKGM010014815.1, forward strand.
ATAAAATGGGTTATAAAACCCAAACCCACTCTAAACCACCCAAATGCCACCCCTAGTTTTAGCCCACAGGAAACAATTTGATTTTTCATTAGTGATCCCGTAAGCATATAATAATAATAAAAATGATAATAATAATAATTAAAGAACTCACAGCATGTTGTGCAAAAACTCTCCTTTTGGAAGGCTGAATTTTTTTATATTGTCAGCTGATGCAGATGCAAAACAATGCCTGCAGGATGCAGGAAAGAAAGAGGGTGAGAAAATTGTTAACAATAGAATGTGTAAACAAAGAAAGAATAATCAACCATGTTTCATCATTTTACAAGTAACAAACAGATATGGACACATACTCTTTAGGATGTGGGGCCATTGCTCGAACTGATTTTTTATGGTTTGTAAGTGTTACCATTGTTTTACCTGCAATGACTTGTCACTTGTCAGATCAATCCAAAACACATAAATATTCAGACGGATACAGACACATCATGAAACAAGAAGAAAATAGGTGAAATATAGTCATAAATTACCATATCTAAGGTCCCAAAACTTAATGGTAGTGTCGTGGGAACCAGTAACGACTTGTGGATCCTGTAAACATTATAATAACAGTATAATAAAGCTTTGGCCCCTGTAAGACTACATGAAAAAATAGGTAAAAAAAAAAACAAATAATAATTAAGACATCAGTTTCACAGCTGCAATTAAATGTTGAGTTCTATATATGTTTTTCATTTATTAGATCAAACAACTTGAAACTAAGCCAGCTTGTCAACTGCATTCCCATCTTATGGATATTGGCATACTAGAGAAGGTACAGCCATCATCGACAAATTACTTATGTATGCAAATTATTGGACATACAGAATTATGTAAATTATTAGACACATACATATATAGACAACAGAGAGAAGCTGCATACCGTTGGCCGCGTAAACACAGAGCAGACAGTGTTGTCATGACCAGATAGTGCATGAATTTGCATTTTACTACGTATATCCCAGGCCTGAAAAGTTCGAAGCACCAGAACATAGTTATCACCTTTCTAATTACTTATGAAAAATGTTTTAGGAAAGAAAAAGAAAAAACAGTTTGAAAACTTTCAACTGAAAGCATTGCATCCATCACAATTTTCCATAGAGTAGCTATATTGAAAAAGTCCATACCCGGCAAACAGAATCACGTCCTCCAGTAAGCAAAATGTCGATTGTGGGATGAAGAGCCAAGCAATAAACACCACTTAGATGACCATGATAAGACCTAATAACCTAAATAAAATACCATGTTTATAAACCATTATACAAACAAAGCTTTTAATAATTGCTGAAACTTTCAGCCAAAGAAAAATGCTGAAATGGGGATTTTTTACCTTATTCTGTTCAAGATCCCAGCATTTAACTTGTTTGTCATCACCGGCAGAGAACATGTAGGTATGTTTGCTGCTGACAGCAAGGCCTGTATACAAAACACACTATTTGTCAACCTGGTTAGAAATTGTTGCCACCACTAACATTGCATTGGTATCTTACCTCTTATTTGTTCAATGTGGCCTGTTAGTGTGAGCTTTAGCCTTCCACTTGCCAAATCCCATATCTGCCCAATTGAACATTTTAGCAAAGAAAATACCCACTTTTGAATGGGACAGAGAAAGACAATTTTCTAGACATGATCAGAAGTCCATAAAATATATCCCAATTTTTAACTACATATTAACATGATGCAGGGATGGGTAGAAGGGAAGCAATAACCCGAGACTAGCTCGGATAGAGAGAAACGAAAGGGTAGAAATAGAACTCTAGTGATGCAGGAGCATCCACCCTTTTGTTGTTTGGCTTGTGTTGTTTGGTTTCTGTTGATATTGAGTTTGTTTCCTTGCTGTCCGTTACTGTGTGTTTTATGCCTATTATATGTGTTGTATTCTGTTTCTAGTTTAAGTATCATGTGCTGTGCACATGCCCCTGTTCCTGTAGCTACAGTATCTGTATTGCCTTTTAGTCCCTCTGGTTGTAGTTTTTGGAGATTATGTTTTGAGGTAATATGTCAGAAAAGTCAGGGAGTGCCTCTCAGTTGAGAGAGCCCAAGTACTGTTCATTACTGTTCATCTTCTCTTCTATTTCTAGCTCTTTTCCTTGCTATTTGCGCGTTGCCTCCCCTGATCTACACTATCTAGGGTTCTCCACAGAAGCAAACTCTGAAATTATGATAAACATCAACAAAAACTAAACTATTACAGAAGGGAGAGCAACCAATATATCGGGGCTTAGAACTAAGCACAAAGAAGGGATCACATGCTAGTCACACGACTGCTAAGTTACAACTGAAATACAAACAGAGAACTAAAACAAAGTGATCCTAATCTACTAAAGTATCATGTGCATCTCACAAGATACACTTCTACACCAATAAAACGCACAACCAAGGGGGAAAAAACGACAAGAACATAAACAGATAAAAGACAGCATCATAAACATAGACTACAGGATACTCCTGCATCAAACTCCCCCTCTAGAAAATGATGCTGGTGACTGGAGGTAAAAGCATTGTATACACCCCAAGACAGCGCTTGGCCTTTCTTCCTTGACAGTGCAACAAGCACATGTTTAATAATGTTAAACCCAAGTGAACAAGGACCCCAGTAGGATAGTATGATTCCCGAGTGCATAAGCTATGCCCCTTGAAACCCTCAACTATCAAAGCATCCTCAAGGCAGCTCTAAAATCAGGACCATTTTTACCATACATATTGTTGACAACATCTTGAGCAGATGTAAGTTTAGGATCTGGATTACCGTATACAAGATTCTCTAAATGGAGTCCATTTGAATTCGAATCCAAACTTGCACCATGTCTATCAACAAGGATGGGTTTTGCATGAGCACCAGTAGCTGCATGCATGGTATCAAATACAACTATAAAATCTGGCCTTGATAGAAAAATTCTGATTAACTGGAGTTCAATTACAGTCTCCATTAACTCCACATAGCCAGAAACAATATTAATTCCAGGTTGGAGCTTCTGTACTTCCTTAGTGTACCCAAAGCAGGCACAAAGAACTCAGTCACATCAAGGAGAAAATCAATTTCACTTCTTGTTCCCCTAAAGCCACTCCCTTTCAAGGAAAAAGGAAGTTTCCCACTAGCTTCTACCATGTTAATGCCCCGAATCTGAGCATGATGAAGATCAAGAAGGACAACATTCCAACTCAATTCATGGGTTATCTATAACTTACCCGACTCACATCGAATAAGGTCTCTGCTCATTAGATTTCTAGGAACAATAATAATGGGAGTGTCAAGTATAAGGTCCAGCAAACTTCCAATAAGTTCATATTTCCAACTCAACCATTTAAATCTCTCAACTTTATCAACAAGTTTGATTGTAAGTTCCATAAAATACAGTTATTTCCTGCACAAATCTACAGAGGACAACAATGCGAACAGCAAAAAACTGATCTTGCAAACTACTTGAAAAAATTTCTCTAGAAGGCCACTCAGATTATTTCAGAATAAGGAAGCACTTGGGAGTACTCTACAACTGGGGTGACTGTCCATGTGCTATAACTCTTTTTCACCAAAGGACCCTGTAAACTGATAGTTACATCCTTGATAGGAACTTGAATATTCTCCTGGTTGACCAATTGGGAGCACAGCATCAACCTGATTGGTACCTACAGCTTCCTTAATAGGAAAATAGCCAATTTGTAAAAATTCAGACTCATCAGCATTTAAGTCATCTTCAGTAGTCTTTCCAATGACTATTTTCTTTTCATATGTACACGTTGTTCTCGTGATAATTTCAGAAATTTGGTTGGGAATATCCAGATCTTGTTCACCCACTAACCCTATCCTTTCAGTTATGGAACAAAACAATAGCAAGCAGTTCACCTTCACTTCCAAATTAGTCTTCCTTGCAATAGAATTCAAACTGCAATCAATGGTAATTACAGTTTTATCCGGTGGCTCATATGGGATCCCATTGTCAACTACAATGGCAGGGACCTATTCAGCCCAATAAACACCCTCCTCAATGTATCCAGGTGTGAACTTCATTTTTGGTACATGTGAAACTTCAGTTAGGATGGCTACGACCTCAACGCCATGGGTCCACCTTTATGGCCCCACTAAGAGGTGGCGAGCAACTTATGAATTTGGGAACAAAAGGTGCATGTGCATCGACAATTAAATTCCAATGACTCTAGTGGTTAGTTGGTTGACCACCTTCACACTATTTAAAGACCGACTAGCATCAGAATCCTCACTTTCGCTGTCTTCATTCTCATTCGAATCGCCATACCTTCTCTTCCTACTCCTACACTTCGAACCCGAACTCTTGCTCCTCTTCTTCCTTGGACTACAACCTCCTTGAACAACATAAGGCTTCTCTGAACTCAAAACACCCAAAATCTTGATGGTTATTTCAAAAAGAGGAATTCGTTGCCACTCGCAAGGAAGAGATTTCGATTTCAAACCTACTTTATTTTGTATCGGGAGTCTTTCTTCAACTTTAGCACCTGTTCGCATCTCATAAGCCTTCATCCCACCAGCTTCTGTCGTGCTTCCTTCATATTCACCAAAGCTATAAAACAGCAAAGCATCGAACGGACAAAAAGAGTTCAATTTTGAGTCTCCCTCTGCTCTTTTCTCTGGATACTCAACGCAACCCTTTTCTCCTTCCTCAAGGTACTCATCGTAAATGGGTTTGGTTGATTCCTCCCAATCTTCTTCTCCTTCAAAATCAGCCACCTTCGTTATGATTCCTCCAGCGCCGTTACTTCCTTTTGGGGCCGAAAATACTGATGCAAAAACAGCATCACTATACCTGACCATAGCCGAGTTCTTTAAACTCGAGACTCCAAAACAAATGTCCTCGTCATGTACAATTTTGTCATACACTCGCAAGTTCAGAGACTTGGAACCAAAATCACTACACCCATGAACTATGGAATACAAATCTAACGATGCGTCAGCTCAGTGACTCCCTGGGGTTTCCACGCTTGCTTTCGCTCGTCTTTGAGGCTGCACAGCTTGGACAGCTCGCGCAAGGTGCTCAATCGACTTCTTCAACTCAACCAACTCGGCTTGCAACTCCTGGGTTCCTTTACTGCCGCTGCTCTTCGCACGACCAGCCATCTTAGGCTCTAATACCACTTGATGCAGGGATGGGTAGAAGGGAAGCAATAACCAGAGACTAGCTCAAATAGAGAGAAACGAAAGGGTAGAAATAGAACTATAGGGTTCTACATAGAGGGAAACTCTGATATTACTAATAAACATCAACAAAAACTAAACTATTATTGAAGGGAGAGCAACCAATATATCGAGGCTCAGAACTGAGCACAAGGGAGGGATCACGTGCTAGTCACATGACTGCTAAGTTACAACTGAAATACAAACAGAGAACTAAAACAAAGTGATCCTAATCTACTAAAGTATCACGTGATCTCACAAGATACACTTAAACACCTATAAAAAGCACAACCAAGGGAAGAAAAACGACAAGAACATAAACAGATAAAAGACAGCATCATAAACATAGAACTACAGGATGCTCCTGCATCATAACAGAAAGAGACATATGGGTAATAATGGAGTCAATATATATGTAACTTGTTGACAAGTAGCATAAAAATAACGCCAGGAGCAGGGAAGCCTCCTCACAAGGAGAATATAAATAATCAAGCAGAGGCAATGTATATCCTATGATTATCAGATAATATTATGTAGTAGAAAAGATGAATTTGTGAACTATTTATATAGAAGCAACGTAACTATTGGGGATGTAACTACAAAATCATGCTTTGGGAGCAGGGTTGAATATATACTACATTCTTCCTCCATTAAATTTTGTCAAGTTTAAAGAATGAAGTATGTTATCAGAATATTATAATTATTAGCAGGTTATTATGATAAAAAAAAATAAAAAGTAAAATAACTTAGTTGAACATTCATATTATATTCCATTATTCCCATACAAATTATATAGATGCAATTTTATTTACTGATTTATTACGGAATACTTTTCTTCTTGGTTGAAGTTTTATATTTTAGGTTAGCTTATTTAAAAAACTCTTCTGGTGTATTGATTATTTTAAATACTCACCTTTTTTCCTAAAAGAAAAGGACAGTTGACCTAGAGCCAAAGCAAAACTGAAAACAAAAATTACCTACATTATAAATTTGTATACAATTTAATAGGTTTAACAGTTGTGAAGGGAAAAAAAGAAAGGGACAATTTATTAAGCCATATATGGAAGAAATAAAAATAAAAGCTTCCCTTAAATTAATAACTAATAAGATAAAAATATAGAAACTTCAACAGACTTGAACATAATTAATACAACAAACATGGTTTTCCTTTTAAAAACTTAGATACAAAGGGTACTAATATGACATATTTTACTTGCTAACATTACATATTCTACAAATGAAAAGAATGAGAAAACAAAAACTTTTCATTTTTTTACCTTTAAGTTTAAGGGGAGCCAATCTAACAGACCTTGGGGGCTCCATAGTACTCATACATGTCATTAAGAGAAAATTTTTACCTTGAGGAAGGATCCCCAACCTTGAATGTGGGTCCGCCTTGGTACTCCAGTCCACACTAAAGTCACATACTAATCTAATGTTTCATCAACTTATTAAATTTTTTTTGAAGATTCATATTAATCATACAAGGGAAGAAGTACTTAGAGAGAAGTGTACAGGGACAGGTACATTGAGGGAGATGGGGTGCAGATCAATTGCTTGGGGAAGTGGGGAGAAGTAAAGCATATGACTCCACAAAATTAAAATGGCTCACATAGTTTTCCTTTTCATCTCATCAACATGATACACATAGAGCAACATCCATATGCATTTCAGGACCAGATACCTTGATGGTTCGATCTGCTGAACCAGTACAAAACCATGTATTGCTGGGATCAACTGCAATGGATCTCACCCATCCCAAGTGACCACTGATGACCTAGACAAAACAAATAACCGAAAATTATATCAAAGTTATCACACAACTTAAAGGGTCCACTGAGAAATAATGTAGGTCAGATGTAGTCAGAATGAAAGAATCAAAACTTTAGTGACATGGAAACCAATTTGTCAAGATATAATGTCAGAGTCAGAATAGCCAAGCTTAAAAACTAAAATTTGCTAAATTGAGTGAAACCACATAGACACTTGAGAAATTGAATTACAATTTGCTACAGATATTTATTTTTGTACAAGCTCATCAGGTAGACCAGCAAAATGGCCTCTTAAACACACACTGCAACCCTCTTCTTGAAATTAATTCAAAAAGTGATTCTAGCTTGCTATAGCAAATGTCAATGAAACCATGTTCAACATACATGATAATAAATAGAGTACATTAGCCACCACTTTCTAGATTTAGGTCAAATTAGACAAACTTCTTATTTTTGAGCCTTGAACAGTTCTGGTATTGTAAATGGATAACCGCATTATTTTGTCAACATTACCACAATTACAAAATGCTTTTACACAAGTCTTTCAGATAGGAGTGAGGTTCATTTAATTTCCTCTAAATATGAAGGATGAGATGACTCACTGTCAAAATAACCACAACTGAATGCTTTTTTCGTGGTTCTTTCAATTAGGAGGAGGTTCATATACGTTCCTCTAAATACATGGGAAGATGAGATGACTTCAAGTAACCATTTTTCATTTATGAATTATCCAACTAGCAGACAAAATAAAGTTCTCAATAGGAAATTCACATGTTATGTCTAGCCTAAGTAGCAAGTTTCCCACATAACTAGTGTCTACTAAAAATAATGTTTAAGACCAAAACTTTGAGATGAGAGCATTTCTACAACATGGTGACTTGAAAAAAAATTTCTACAGAAAAATGATTGTTGGGCATATGGACAGGAAGAATCTAAGATACAACAAAAGTATTAAAAAAAGAATGTCAGCTGTCCTCGCTATTTGGAGTTGCCCAACAGAATTTTCAAACAAACAAATTGGACCTTTATGCATAGATTTGTGGATCTCATCTAAACAAGAAAAGCCTAGAATGCAATGCCACTCTCCCACCCTAAAGATTCAATTAAGAAGGAGTAAGAACCTCACCCTGTAGTTCTTCCATGGAGCATGCCATGCAGGACGTGGCCATTTACTTGGGATTCTTTCCATTAAAGCAGATGTTGAAAAATTCCTATAATGTAGAAACTAAAACAGTTTAGTCGAATTAGATCATGCGACAGAATGTCAATTACGAGTAATATATAATTAAAACTCTGCATAAATAAATAGGAACACAAACATTGAGAAAACAACAATAGACAGTACAAAATCAACAATTTGAGAATTATACTCCTTTCCAAGCATATAATGATTATTCATAACTATGAAATCCAAATCGTTTTTGAACCTCTTAAATTATAGAAGGAATAGAGAAAGCTAGAACCTTTCAGATGAACCAGGGGCAGAAACAACCGAAGTACTTTTGCTTGGAAAACCAAGTTCATTCCTGTAGAGAAATAAAAACATAAGCACCAATAGACTTCAACAACATCTTTTCGAAAAATGCATGTTATGTGTGCCACAATCAACAAAAGCAAGAGTCAGTATGCATCATTGAATCAACATTGATAACCACAGCTTTCCTTTCTGATGCAGGAGCATCCCTGTGTTGTTTAGCTTCTGTCTTTATGTTTTATATTATTTACTGTTAGTTAACATTAGCTGTGTAGTGGGCTATTTCTGTTATGTGGGTTTTTATGATGTATCCTTTTAGTTAGCATGTGCAACACATATGTCCCCTTTTTCCCAGTAGCCACAGTATCGGCCTTCCTGATATAGAACCCAATAGTTGTATGTTGAGAACAGATTGTGTTTTAGATATTTTATAAGAACTCAGGTGTGTTTCTCGACAGAGATAACCCTAGCTACTGTTCACCTTCTTCTCCTTTCTATTGTCTAGCTCTTCTCTAACTAGTTTGTGCGTTTTCTCCCTTGATCTACATTACTTTCTTCGACGACGTAGAATACTTTCAAATAATTTATGAGGTTATATTAAAATCCCTTCTTAGTATGATATAAATAGAAGAAAAAGTAAAAAAAAATAATAATAATAAAATAAATTAAATAGAGGAGAACATTTCCTAAAGCATGGAATCCCATCATTTCTCTTGTTCTGACAATAAGATGACATACATATATAGCGAACTTGAGTCAACTTACGTAATCTTCATGATGCTTACATAGTAAGAAAATAACTTAAGTTCCTTATAAATTTTGAAATGAACACCTTTTCCCAAGCTTATGTAAAACAAATGGGTCCTTAAAACAATATTTTGGAATATCACATACCATCAGGTTATATTTCAAACCACAAAATTTTTGTAAGCAGAAGATATTGATTCTCGACAGTTATAACAGGCTGGTATTTCAGAAATTAAACTTCAGAATAACTGAAGTACTATTAAAGAAAATAGGATAAGACTTGAGAGGGAGTACTTACGAAGCTGCAGCTGGCATAGATGGACCAACAACCAAAGCATTTTGTGCTCCTCCTTTGTGGGGATCCTTGGAATCTTCTGGACCTATGAATAATGACAAGGAACAAATATCAACATGTAGTGCTATAATAAGCAGCCTTTCCAATTGATTGAAGAAGAATTCCATGGCAAAATGCATTTAGCCGCTAAGAAACTAAGAGTCCAAAGAAAAAGCTAGAAGGCAGAAACCATGACATAAATATAATGCAGACCCCTCTTTACTGAACAGGGCTGAATTTTAAGACGACCAACCAAACTAAAATAACACTACAAGTAATGGCATAATGTTAGAACCCAGGGGTAAAAAGGGCATAGGGGAAAGGAAGAAACGGTTATGTGGGGAAGTTATCAGAAGTTATTGGAGGTTATGCAGCAGTTGGGCTATTTAACAGAGGGTGGGGGAGAGATTATTGGCAGGCAAATATTTGAATTGGGATTTGGGGGAGAGTCCTAGCCTCTCAAGTTGCTAGGAATGGGAGTGTCCAGCCACTCGAAAGTGCTGGGTTTGTGTTCTTAGTATCTGTTTGTAATTTATGTGTTGTTGTATTACTGTGTTGTGATTCTGGTATAAGTGTTGCTGTATTTGTTGTTTTGTGAAGGTATCAGTTCAGTATATTGTGTTGCAATACTATGACAGTGATATTAATACCATAGAATGTCAGTATTTCCATCTGTTTCTGTATTCACTTTCATGGTTTCTGGGTTGGTTCCCAACACATAATAATGAAAATATGTGATAAAAACAAAGAAAAAGAAGGAAGAAAGTTGACAGAGGGAAACGTCAGGCTCAAGGTGTGTCTGCCTAGGCCTTTAAAGCACTTTTCTATGCTAGTAGAACTTAGAAGAGGGGCACAATATGAAGCACAAACACTGCTATTTTCAAGCGTGTCGAACAGCGACACTGCCATGACACACTAATACCTGTCCAATGAAAACAAATTTTGGATTGGACATGAAAAACCTCTTAATATTATCCCCTTAATCTCTCTAATTCTGCCAAATCTCCACAATTCTGACCAGCTTTTAATTTATCCTAAACATCACTCATGATTATAGGAGAGACTAATGATAAAGATTCTTTGACTTTTCCAACATTCCCCCTAAAGTGTAGCATAGCTTTCTTATATGCCCATCTTGCAGACACAAGACTTAGAAAAGAAACAAAGAAAACATCACACAGCCTTCTAAGACCTAGGCAACTACACTCCCCCTGGGTAGGACAGCTCCTAGCAGTCTCCAACTGTAGTGACCTGTTCAACATTCACCTGACTTTTCTCCTTCTGACAGTTCTTCCAGTTCTTCGATTTGTTACAGCCCCTTCAACATTCTCTTGGCTGCTCTAACAAACACAATGACAGCTCCTTGAGGTCTTCAACCAACTTCTCTTCAGTGGCCCAACCTTCTCCCAGCCTTTCTTGGTCCTCTTATCACTCAGTACACAAAAATTTGATTCACAAACCCTTTGACAGTTCCCTTGACGGCAAAAGGGACAAGATTTATAACAATCATAAAAAAAAAAAAAAAACCTTGGCTTCTTGCAGCTGCAACTCCATTAATAGGAACAAACCAGAGAAACCAAATTAAAACACAAGGCCATACCCAACCAAACAACAACATAAACAGTAGACCAGTAAATACCAATGCTGAGACTCCTAATCGACAATCTTAATAGATGTAGTATCCCATTGGAAGCAAAAGTTGTAGAGCTGTATGGAGAAAGAAATTAACTTGAAAACAAAGACAAACAATCTTCCTCAAAAATCGAATAATCTGACAACCCATGGGCAGTAGCTCAGACATTCTGTTCGACCCTCTCTGCAAGAAACTGGTGGTGTTTGTCTGTAGAAATGGGAAACAGCAAAATATGGATGGTGGTGTTCAAACTTCAAATCGCATGAATTGGATGAACCGCGGTTTTTGAACTACAATCCAAATTCATACAACCAAATGATGAAATCTGAGTTGAAAATATAGAAAAAAGGACATGAGACAAGGATGCAAGGCCTCCTCTGTGGTTATCGGATTTTGTTCTTTTTTGAATTAGGAATATGTTTCAAGGAGAATGTAATATGTCGGAAATTGGAAGCTTGTTGTAAAAACAGGAATGACAGAGAGAACTAGAAAAGCTGAAAACTCAGCCTATAACCCAACAATGGATTAAGCTACTCTGCTATCATGATAAAAACTAAGAAAAAGAAGGAAGAAAGGTGATAGAGAGGGAAAAGTCGGCCCAAGGTGTAACCTTGAACTCTAGAGCTCTTATTTACTTTATAATAGTAGAAGTGGGGTACAACACAGGAAAAATCTCTGAATAATATCCCTTATATCTATCTGATTCTGACCAAATCTACCTAACTCAGACCAGCTTTTAATTTCTTTTCTTTTCTTTGCTAAACAGCCCTCTTAATCATAGGAGAGAACTAATGATGAAGATTCTTTGACATTTCAAAAATTATGCAAGGGACTCATGAACCTGTTCCTATAAAATACAGAATGTGTAAATATTTCTTTTTTGCAATAAAACATACAAATCGAGATTGAGAAGGACATATGTCATACATATATTTCCCTTTAATTTTAATGTTAATTCCCCTTACTTTTTCTATGGTAATGTCACTTACAACAAGAACATTGATTCCAAATATGTGATCCTGTGACCAGTCCTCTACTGCTCTTTCTATTGAGGAAGGAGGTGTCCTTAGACTTAATGTCACTGGATGCTTATACATTATTTTTTTTCCCCATGAAAAGTATTTATGCCTCCTTTCTATTCTTCCTCACTGCATAAAACAACAATACTTGACAAAAGAAAATAAAATATTTCAAACAAAAAAAAAAATCTGAGCTACATGCTCTACAATTAAAACCAAGAACAAGCACACTTGTATTAGTATGATTCTTTTTCAATAAAATCTTAGCTATCAAGATAGCTTTTCACTTGTGCTCCCTAACTAGAAGTATAAAACTAGAGTCTCCTAGAAAGTGAAACAGAGAACAAAATAGTATAACACTCTTACTGACAAAAATAACGGCAATGAATCAAGAAGCTATGTGTCAACTACATGAGAAAAAAATATTGAGAAACTATATCATGACCATCTTGAAGTTAAATCCTTCTTTTTAATTGATATTGCTAGAGAATGCATATTAAAGACAGAGATGATAACTATGATTATAATACCTGGAAGAGCAAGTGCATTAGAGGGCCCTGGTTGTTGGCTATGATCTGGTGCAACTTGACGGGGTTGATTAATCGTGCCTTTGATTCCACCATACTCCACACTCACCTAAGTTTCAATAGTAATACAATTAAAGCTAGTCAGATTAATCTAAAAATTCAACAAATTCAAGTTCAGAATTTACCAGATAACTTTCTTGATGCAGATTAACAATTTGCAATGAACAATAAAAATTCAAAGCAATGTTATTATAATCAATCGAGCTCTTCTACAGAATTAAAAACCCATAATTTACTAACCTTGTGGCTAATGCGTACTTTCTTGCTGCACGACAAAACAAACAAGAGGGAAAAAATTAGTTCACGTTGATGTCTAAGATTTTAGGGACCCAAAACAACACATTAAAAAGTCACAATTCAAACAGTAGACAGTAATTAGCCTGAAACAATCAATTATTACACCGAAATACCGCTAAAGTTAAGATTTTGAAGAATACCCAGGTGAAAAACAAATTAAATGAAACAAATCGGTACCTCTCGGCGTCGGATGGAGCAAGCTGACCGTGGATGGGAGAGAAGAGATCGAGAGCACGCTTGAGGGACTTGAAACTTAGTTTCTTTAGTGACTGTGGCTCCACTGGCTCGTATTCTACGGTGGGACCTGGCATGTTTGAGCTTCACTATCTTCTCTGAACTGTTAGGTTTGCGGCACTTTCTGCTTCACTACTTGGGTACTTGTACTTTTCGCCGAGAAGGAAGGGCGTCAGAAAGAGAGAGAAGGAGAAATGGATTTGAGCGTAAGCCGCCCGGAATTGATTGGAACCGGCTTGTCTTGCAGACAGACGGCGCAGAATTCACCCGAGCGAGTGTAAGTTATGGCATGACAATTTTTTTTTGTAAATTAATAACAATTTTTTCCAAGAAAATTGATAACTAAATAGTTATGGGCTATTGGTATTCTCAATATTCCTTTGTAATGGGCTTTGCTAGTCACAGTCGGTAACAATTTTTTTTTTAATTTTTAACTTAAGAAATAATCTAAAATAATCTAAAAATATTCAAAAAAATAAAAAAATTTCCATGTATTTAAAAAAATCAAAAATTTTAAAAATTATTTTTTGTATTTTTGTATTTTTTAAATTCATTTAAATTATTTTTTAAAAATAAAATAAACTATAAAATTAAATTAAATTAAATTAAATGCTACTTAGGTTTGGAGTAGCATAACAAAGTCTTTTTATAATATATTTTTTTTAGTTTTAATAATATTTTTTTATAAATTTATTTTTTATATCAATTAAATGCTTAACTAAATTATTTATTGGTATTCGTAATTAAACTACATCACTCATAATTAAAATTATTATTTTTATTAAATAAACTTTTTTTCTTCTTTTTTATTTTTAAATTATTTATTAATATTTTGAATAATATTTTTTCATTAAATAATTTTACTTTCAAAAAAAGTGACCATTGCCATAAACTTCTAATTTAATTAATAAAATTCTAAATTTTAAATATAAATATAAATATTAAATTTAATAAAATTTGTGAAAAAAATAAATAATATTATTTAATCTAATACAAAATTTAGGTATAAAATATAATAAATAAATTTATAAATTTCTTTTTTTAAAATATTTATATAATTTTAAAACATAACTAATTTTTATTTAATTATTTTTTGAGATTATTCTTTAATATTAAAATTTTTATTAAGTTTCAATTTATTATAAAAATTTGAAGTTTTTAATTTTTTAACTACTTATATATTTTTTCTTAATTAATATTTTATTAAAAAAATTAATATTACTAAATTAGCATGATGTACATTAATAAATAATTATATTATAGAATTTGTATAAAAAATATAATTAATTTTATAACTTTCATTTGTTAAAATATGTGTAATATAATATAAAAACATAATTAATTTATATTTAAAAATTTTCATAATCTCAATTAATATTAATATTTTTCTATTATAATCAATTTCAATTTATTATTAAAATATTGAAGGTTTTATTTATTTTTGAAGTACCTATTAAAAGTGTATGAAAAATAATTTTCTTACTTCCATTAATTAGTATATTGACCATCAATAAATAATTATTATAACATCTCAATTATATTTACATATGTAATTTATTTATAATTAATGAGAAATATATAAATAAAAATTGCAAAATTCTTCATAAAAATATATATAAATATTATTCAACGAAATATTTTATCTAAAGTTATATGTTTTTAAATTAAAAAATAAATAAAAAAATATCAAATTGTTACTTTCAAAGTTCATCTTTTTTCAAAAATCCAATAAAA
>JASKGM010014835.1:0-34046 GCA_034509205.1 Ceratonia siliqua
GAGGATAGATATCGTTTCAAATGGCTATTCCTCAGTTTCACGACTTCTCTTTCCAGATTTCTAGTCTTTTGATCTCTATTTTGGCCTCCCCTCCGTTTTTAGCACCGAGCCCTTCTGACTCTCGGTTTCCTCTATTTTTGCTTTTCGAAATTTCCTCTATCCTGTAACTCTGATCTCACTCTCTCAAATTCCAGAAATTCTCCTTCAAAACCGTCAAGCTCTCGGTTTCGTCCCCTCTCGAAATGCTCAGTTTCTCAACACTTCCCTTCTGAAACCGAATAATTTCTGCAGTCGCTCCTCTTTTTTTTGTTGGTCTTCGTTCCTCCTTTTATGGTCCCTTTCTGCTGCTGTGATGGAGGTTGTTAAAGGCGTGAAGATGAGGGATTTCAAAGATTAGGTGGGAGTGAGTAGTGGCTGGTCGCAGGGGTAGTGTGGAGGATGATTCTCGGCAGAGATGAGAGGTTGCGTAGGTGCAGGTGGAAGAATGGGTTTTTTTGGGAGAGTGGGTATGATTTGCGCGCAGAGAAAGAAAGGGACGGGGAGAAGAGGAAGTGTGCAGAGAAAGGTTGCGTGAAGAGAGAGACGGGAAATGGTATTTGCAAAAGTGTGGGGTTGACCGGCTAATTGTAGAAAAGGAAAGTGATTTTAGCAGAGAGAGGGTAGTCCGGTTAAGTGGGCTTGTTGGGTTCAGAGGCTAGGAGTGTTTGGTCCGTGTAATTTTGCTGGGCTCCGGTTTGTTAAGGTATTGGGCTGATGGAATTAAATTGAGTTATGGTTAATTGGGATAGAGTACATTTTTTGTTTTTTTATTTTTTTAAACTAATAAATAGTAAATGAGATAACTTAAATAAAATAAAATAAAAGTAAAGTAAAAAAAGAAAAAGTAGGACAAAAATAGGTGTTTACAATATTCTTCTTTATTTAAGAAATATTTTAATTACACTCTCTTCCACTTTATTTTGAAAATGTACACTCCCCTCTCTTCTAAGGTTCTAACCTAACTCTATTAAAAATATTTTATTAATATTTTTTTAAAAAAATAAAAAATTAATGACAAAGTTATTCTTGTCCCATATTATATTATTTTTATAATATTTAATAAATTTAAATAATATATATATAATTTAAATAAAATAAAATAATTATGCATAGTATCACTTATTTTATTTTATTTAAAATGTATATATAATTTATATTTATTAAATAGTAAAATATAAAGTATGTAGGCGGTAAGAATTGCTCATGGCGATATATTTATAGGAGAAGCTTGACATGGGCAGCATTAAATTATCAGTTAACAGAAGTCGATGGGCAAATTCAATGTTTACCTGGTGCCTTGGCTTTCTTGCCATAATAGATATTGAACATTTAAGGCCCACTGTTTGCTATCCAATATAAAATTCAAGCTACTTATTTTTCATTCTATCAAAAATTCAACGCATGTACTGACACAAGCAATCCACGAATGGGAAAAAAAATCGTTTTCAAACAAAATATATACCCAATATTATAAATATTAAAAAAATTATTAAATAATATTAATTATAATAAAAAATAATTATATTAAATTATATTATAAGTCGATGGACAAATTCAATGTTTACCTGGTGCCTTGGTTTTCTTGCCATAATAGATATGTGAACATTTAAGGCCCACTGTTTGCTATCCAATATAAAATTCAAGCTACTTATTTTTCATTCTATCAAAAATTCAACGCATGTACTGACACAAGCAATCCACGAATGGGAAAAAAAATCGTTTTCAAACAAAATATATACCCAATATTATAAATATTAAAAAAATTATTAAATAATATTAATTATAATAAAAAATAATTATATTAAATTATATTATAAGTCGATGGACAAATTCAATGTTTACCTGGTGCCTTGGTTTTCTTGCCATAATAGATATGTGAACATTTAAGGCCCACTGTTTGCTATCCAATATAAAATTCAAGCTACTTATTTTTCGTTCAATCAAAAATTCAACGCATGTACTCTGACACAAGCAATCCACGAATGGGAAAAAAAATCGTTTTCAAACAAAACATTACCCAATATTATAAATATTAAAAAAATTATTAAATAATATTAATTATAATAAAAAATAATTATATTAAATTAAATTATATTTATTAAACTCAATTTAGACATTATCATTGATATGTCAAGAAGAGAGGTGATAAGAAAAAAATAATTATATGAATAAATTAGTTGAGAGATTTTAAAAAAACAAAGTCAATTAATATATTAAAAAAATTAAAATTAAAAAAAATAATATTTATTAATTTATTAATAATATAAAATAACATAATTTAAAACAATTTAACACTTCTAAAACTAATGTTTCTAAGTAAAATACTATAAACAATATCACATAATAAATGGATAGAAAAAAAATTTTTAATTGCAATTGTCATTGTAGGTGATTAGGTTCACGGCTGTATCAAAGTCACAATAATTTAAAAAAAAATTAAAAATTAAAAAAAGTGGTTGGTACAATTCATGACTTGGACATAATGTACTTGCAGTAGCTATTGTGACCGAAACAGCATTTTAAAATGTTTTGGAATAATTATTTAGAGCAAATGCCAAATGCTTGATTATGAATTATAAAAACTGCCTAATCAATGGCTTCTAGAGAATAATGAACCACGGCTATTAAATTTCCATATTTTAATACAAAGGGGTATTCTATTTGGGGAAGCTAGCATTTTCTTCCACATCTCTATCATTTGTTAGATTGGCCACTTCATTATGTCTGTTGGTTCTTGACCTTAATATATATCATAGAGCTAGGGATGTCTCTTAGTGGTAAATTGGATATTGAAATTGAGAACCAGACACCTGCTGCTAAGTTCTTCAACCTCTAGTCAACTTCAGCATGTTCAAAACATCACTGAAAAGTATCCATGGAGCTAGGGATATCTCTAAGTAGTAAATTGTATTTCTTGACATGTAATTTTTGCAATCAAGATAATGAGAATGCAATAATTGTAATTAAATCCACACGACAAATCTTTCCAAGTTTTACTTCAACATGTGCATTTATAATAGTGGGTTTAGTTGTGATGATACCCGTGTTGCATGGTGTATTTGGCACCTGGTGTATCCTGCAAGGGTGGAACATATAAAATAGAGGCCAGGTAAGCTATACTCGACCTCCGATTATTAAGTTAGATCGGTCCAAAGTTATAAGAGTAATGAATGCAAAGGTGCCAAAAGTAATAAAAATATGTCCCTTTCATACCTACATAGTAAGATATTTATAGGAGGTAAGAGTGGCATGGTTATAATTCTAGGAGATGGGGTGCCCTTGGGTCTTTAAGGCTAGACCGAACCCTTGGCTGGGCCATAGTTTAGTTAGGCCTAGAGATAGGGCTATGACACTTGCCCCCTTCTTTTGAGATCAGAGACCTGTTTATCAGTCTCTGAGTTTCAAGGGGATAGGGGTTGGTGAGGCCTTATGTTGCATCTTTTCAATCTGATAGTTGTGATGTTTCCATTCCCCCCGAGGGGATAGTGCTTTGTCTTGGAAAAGGTATGTTGTGTGGTTGTTTGTGTTAGTTCAATAAATGTGACGCCTTTTCTTTTGAGAATGTAACACTTTGTTTTTGGCCATTTAAGTGAGTTTGCTTTGTGGGATTGGAAAAGGCATGTCTCTTGCTGATTTCCTATAAATAGGATTGGGTTGAGGGTTCGTTTATTCAAAGATTTCTTTCACGATTTTTTAAAAGGTTGGTGCCACGCTTGACTTGATATTTATGTTTGTGTTGCATTGTTCTTAGCCAACTGCTTTTCATTATCACTGCTACTTATGTTCTTTGTTCTCCAAGTATGCTTTGCTTCCTATGCTTTGTTTTTCTTCGGCGATGGTTATCAACAAGGTTGGATGACATGTCTTTTTATTATGTGGATTTGCATTCTTTCTACCTATTTTGTGTTGACAAAGTTATGTTATCCTTTTCCTCTTTATTCTCCTTTCTACTTCTTTCCATCTCTGCCCACCCTTATTTTAGGTGGGCTCGTTATCATCGACAAAGGGAATGCCAAAGTTGGCAAGAAGAGGTCACGCAGTGATTTTCCTGATGTGGTGGAGGTCAGTCGTTCTATGGGCTCCAAGGGCTTAGGGCCTGCTGATGTTAGTTATGCTCAAGTGACAAATATTTCCACTTGCTTCTTTGCCGAGCTAGTGGCCAAGGAGGGACATCTAAGGTTTTCACTCTGGAATACTTGGTTTCATGCTAACCCTCTTGTAGAGCAGTTTCTAATTTTGCCCACAAATGAGAAAAGACTCGAGTCTTCTTCTATTGTAGGTATGTCTAGATATTTTCTTTCAAGTTATACTCAAGAAACCATTATGGCTCGAGCGTTGCAAAAGGAGGTTAAGGAATTGATTAAGGATCGTTGACATGCCCGCGACGAAGCTGACTAGGCTCAGTCCCAATTGCCTAAGTTTAAGGAAGAAGTCGTGATGGTGGGGGGGCGTGCAATTTAGTGAAGGAGGTTAAGGCTCAAGTTGAGGCTGCTCGTGCCAAGGAAAGGGAGGCTTGTGCCCAAGAAGATAAAGCGCGAGATTAAATTGATGAGCTAGAAAGGGAGGTTGATCTCCTATAGACTAACCTCGCAAGAATGTACTGTGTTAAGGGTGCCTAGGAGTTAGAAAGAGATCAGTTATTGGCCCAGATCGATTGCCTTTAGGGTAAAGCTCGGGGCTCTATGACTGATGTGAATTCTTGCTCGAACTTTTAGGGACCAGTTTTAGTGGCCTTTGTGCCCTTATTTTTGTAATGACTTTTATACTTGTGTTCTGGGCCGTAGTTGACTTCTTTTTGTGGTTTGGTTCATTGTTGTTTTATTTCTTTAGGTTGTTGTTGCTGGGATGGTCCTTTGGTCGGGTTATGTTTCAGTTGGGCACAGAAAAAAGGGTTGTACGCGCTTGTTCAGTTTAATAAATTGAAAGTCTGATTGTGGGGATCATATTGAGTTTCCTTTTTCGGATATGTTAGTTTCATTGTTTTCCTTAGTGGCATCACCTTTTCTGACAGTGCTGAGACGTGATGTTTTCTTTTTCTCAGGTTCTAACATGTTCCTTTTTTATTATAAAGTATCTTTTGCTCCCTTTTATATATAGGACTTCCCTCTTTGAGGTTTTTACTCTGGGTGTGATGATACTGCATTCTCTCTGTCTCTTTCTTTGCAAGCATGGTATGAGTATTGATTCCCTTTTTTGTTAAAGAGGTTTAGTTCTTGCTGATTATGGTCTAGCAATTGGGTTTTTCGAGTTTCCTTTCATCCTTTTAACTGGTTGATTTTGTTTAATTAGATACTTTGTTGTTTAAAGTTTTATTTCGTCAGGTGAGATAAGTAAGTTAGCTAGGTTAAGCCACCAGTAGAGGAAGGAGGCGATGGAGAAAGAGCTTTCTGAGTTAGGAGCGACTCAAGTATTTGTTCAGGATGCTTTGGTTCATGAAGAAAAGGCATTTTCTTGGGTGAAATTTGTAGAAAAATAAGTTAGTCATATGAGAACCAAGTTGGTTATGTCTATTATGGTTCGGATTGGGTTGACTACCCAGTTGACTCACCATACGAAGCAAGTTTGTGATTCTTAAGGTCGATTATGGGTGCATTCCGAGGAGAAGATTGTCAGTTATTATCTTAGGGAGTTTAGGAAAGGTTTTAATCATTGTTATGACAAGGTGAAGTTAGTTGTACCTGATTTCCTAGGAGATCGTCTTAATTGCCTGAAACAAATATGGGACGATGTTCTAGTGGATCTTGAGGACAACGAAGGTAGAGTTAAGGATGCAAGCTTTCAAGTGGATGAGTAAGACAATGATATGGATTCCTCTCTCGAATAGCTTATTTTTTGTGGTTTCTTTGTATTTTTATTCTTAGACTTGTATTGATTTTCAACTATTTTGGGAATGGTCGAGATAAGTACCTTTTATTTCTATATTGATGAATTTGTTTCTATTTGTTGTTTTTGCTCAATCTTATTGTTGATTGTGCGGGTTGGCGGCTTCATCCACTTTTTTGAGGTTAGCCCTGACTACTTCTACGAATCCTAGCTTTGAGGGGTATTAGTTCATCATCGAAGTAGGCTTTGGCCATTCTAGTGGACCTGTCCCTTTATTATGAATCTTGTTTTTCACGGTTGGTTTTATAGTGTTTTGCTTAGGAGTATTTCACTGGGGATGCTCCGATGTGTATTGGTAATTGGTGATTAATCATTGAATAGTCGTTTGCATTTTTTCAGAAGAGCATTTAATGCTTTATCGCATTTGTTAGGAAGGCATTAAGTGCCTTGTTGTGTTTTTTCATAAGCACATTAAATGCATTGTTTTGACAGTTGGATTGTCCCTTGGCTTCGCTATAATTTGGGTTTCTTTGATGTCTTGCATATTTAGCTTAGTTACCATGTAATTGGTTCACTTCTCACTTTCAGTCTTTTCTGGTAAGCTTTTTCTCCTGAGTTACATGTGGAATTTTAGGTTTTGATTTCTTGGTTTAGTCAATCTTGCTTGGCTAAATTTTAGATGAACTTTTGTTGGGAGATGGGTGACCCCATTGGCCATGTTCGCCGAAAAAATGAGGCATTTAAGAAGGAGTTCTCTAGGTTGAAGGAATCTTGCAATATAGGGAAGGAAACTCAGGTTCTAGAGAAGCAAACTCCAGGTCGGGTTGAGAAGTTGGAAAAGCTGGTTAGGTATCTGATAGGTGAGTTGCACGCATAAGGATGGCCTAAGAATGGGAGCATGTGGTTCATTTAAAGGCTCTTTACATATATAGATCTCATGTTTTCAAGGATCAAGTGCGAGGTCGGGCCAGAGAGAAGATTGCTTAGAACTATTTGGAAGCCTTTGTGGAAGGTTTCAAGCTTTGTGTCAAACAAGTGAGGTTGGTAGCTCTCGACTTTCCATGTGATCGGTTGAACTACTTGAGGGAGTTGAGGGACGGTGAGTTAGTGGATTAAGAGGAGGTTACTGGGAATGCACACCTCAATGATCCAGGGGATGATACTGACTCTTCCTCTAAGTAGATGGGGTTATCAATTTTAAGGGTTTTCAGTTTATGCCTTTATTTAGGTTTTGTCATGACTCTCCAAAATGTTTCTAAATGACTGATGGTTGGCCTTTATTTTGTTGTTTGTTGTATAATTTATGTTACGGTGCCCTTTATCTGCTTTTGTGGTTTGGTTCTTTAGCTTTGGTATATTATTTTTTCTGTTGGCTTATGTTAAGTGTCTTTGGTTCCTTACTTGGCATTGGCTGTTTCCAGAGGACATTCGTCCTGAGTTAGGTCAGCGTTGGCTAAAAAACTAATTGAGGATGGAGAACAATGGTCCTTTGAGTTTAAGGAACTAATTGAAGATGCAGGTCATTGGTCATAAGTTTTGATTCGGCATTGGCTTATTTTGGAGGACAATGGTCCTTTGAGTCGACATTAGCCTTCTTAGAGAAAATTGGTTCTTTGAGTCTTGGTCGTAATTGGTTGAGTTTGGAGGACAATGGTTCTTTGAGTCAGCATTGGCTTAGAGGACATTGGTTCTTTGGTCTTGGGTTGGCATTGGCCGAGTTTGGAGAATGGTCATTTGAGTTGGCATTGTGTCAACTGTCGAGGCTATCAAATTAAATCTCTAAGTAACCGATTCACCAAATAACTGTAGTATAAATGGCACACCGGGTCGAATCCTTGGATCACTTTGATTAGGTAATCAAATTAAGGTAAGAATAGAAAAAAGGGGGCTTATAACAGACAATAAAATAGCAGTAATGAAAATAGTAAATAGAAATTGGAAATAACCAATCCAAGGGAAATAACCAGTCTTGATTTTAATTCATCCTTGATCATTAAGAACCATTCAAGCAATAATCTAGTTCTTGATTTTTAGAACATATTAAGAAGCCTCAATATAATTCTTGAGTTCATTACTGAATAAGCATCCACAATTTAGTTAATCAGGGTTAGGTAAATTAGGCCTTCATCCAAACACCATTTTAACCTAAAAACCAAAACTCAATCAAGCTAAACAACCCATCAATTGGTTTTGATGCCTTATTCAGTCTCTACAAATTTCTCTTGATACATGATAACTATGCAACTGTCATGTGAATATTCCATGCAAATTAAGCAACTTAATCAGAATCTCAAACGAAGGGAGAAGACTTGATAAATGCTTGAACTGGAAAATATTTAAACCAAGATCTCAAAATTACACATCAAGACTGTCAATCCCTAGGATTGATTAAAGATTCTATCTCTCCATTAACAACATGGATGAATTTATAGAGGAATAGAATGAAACCCTAGACAGAACAGAGAAGAGAACCAGCCAGAGGCAATGGAACAGTGTTTCTAAAACCCTAGCTACCAGCAACGTTTTACAACATTTGTATATATATAAAACCCTAAATCATTAATTACAAGTCTGCCCCTAGGTTAAAGTGTCCCCTAGCTGTCTAACCAGGCCATCAGATGATTTCTAGGGCAACATCATGAGCAAAACGCAGCAGTTTTGATAAGTGGTATGTAAGAGAGGACTTCTAGTGGCAGCATTCTGGCTCTGAATTCCAGGCCAAATTTAACTCACTAAACATCTGAATCAGCCTTCGTATTCTTCATCGAAGTTGTAGAAATTTGTCTTAGCTTTGCTAAAAGATAAAGTTTGTGATCATCATATGTCTAGAACTCAATTTATCGCCAAAATACAGAAGCAACGTAAAAAACTTCAATAATGCTTAAATTTATCGTTAAACCTAATTGGAGCTCAAACTTCTAAAATATGGCCAAATCCAATAATTTAAGCACATGAAAGGATTAAAATACTAAATGTGAGGCTAAACTAATATATTGAAGTTGTATTTATCAAATTGCCCCACATTTAGCTTCTGCACATCCCAGGCAAAATAAAATTCCAGAATAAGAGAACAAAGAAAAGGAAATATACTCAAAACTAAAAATTCCAAAAGAAACAACCTCCAATGATGGTTAAGAATGCAAAAGTATAAAAGCAAGAAAGACAATCAAGAGTTCAAGTTTCAGCACCCCTGAGGTAACACTTCTTCTCAAATCAAAATAATCAACAAGGTATCTTCAGTTGGAAAGTCTGAGTTAAGAATGACAGACCTTCACAGGATATACTCTCAATTCCTCAAGTGTTTAAAGGGTAAGTATTTCACTCAGTTAAACTCATGACATTTATGCACTGCCATAAGCTTGCTTGTCTTTTATTTCTTTATTACATAAACATATACACATATAAATCAAGAGGACTTAAGTCAAGGCTGCATCAGGACCAAGGCAAGGGATAGACATCATAGGAGTATGATAAGCTAAGTACCCAAGAGAAAGAAATAGCATTGGAGAGAAACTCAGATGACAAGCATCAAGGATTTTATCTCACGGTCATGTATACATCTTGCATCTCATGTATTCCTTCATCTTTATTTCTCTTCATGACCATATTCTTGTTTGTTCGCTTTTCTTCTCTTCTTTCTCTTCTTCTTCTTTTTTTTAATATTATTTATTGATTTCACAACCACCAGACTTGTACTAGTTCCCACCAAAAAATGCTTCCCCACTAAAATGAACCAATGCTCTTTCTTTCTCTCAGGTAAAGAAAGGCAAAGGCATGGTTTTTCATATAAGTTTTTAATGAGTTGAAAGGAAGGGTCGACAATTGGTTTTATGCTCAAGGGGGTTCAACAAATACAATTAATGCAAGGTTGGCCATTTGGATAAAGTAGCTAAGTTAAGAAAGGATGCCTCAATCATGTTTATGTGTGTAAGTGAAAATGCAAACTCAAAAAAAAAAAAAAAGAATCAAAGCAAGTTATAGAGTGATCAATTTTTATGAGTAGAAATCACACAAGAAAGAAGAGAATGGCACATATGCTAAATCCACCCATCAAAGAGGCTCAAATCTCACAAGGCATATGTCTATCAAACTCAATCACCAATCCAACATCCAAAACCAAGTATGTAAAATTCAAGAACGAAGACAGTTTGTTCACTCATGCTATTAACCTAGAATCAATTACTTCAAACTTATAAAATTTGCACCTCCTAAAACATCATTGGAAGGGAGAATAATAGAAACAGAAAGATAGGACAGAAACAGAAGCAAGCACAAATTGAAATGTAAATATCAAACAGAAAACAGAATATAACTTCCTTCCTCCCCCACACTTAGAATTTTCATTGTCCTCAATGTAAAGCATAAAAACAAAATGATAGATCATGAGTATCAAGAAGAGATCAAAGACAAGTATAATAGATGAGGGAGAAAAGAAACTTCCCTAGGAAGCGAGGTAGACGGCTTCCTGCAAGTGAACCTCTTCCACTATGTCCTGCTGGGCTCCTTCATAGAATGGTTTAAGTCAGTGTCCATTGACTTTGAAAGTTTTGTTAGTAGTATCACTTACAATCTCCACCGCACCATAAGGAAAGACCTTAGTGATGAGAAACGGACCAAGCCACTTAGAACGGAGCTTGCCAAACATAAGCTTCAAGTGTGAGTTATAGATGAGCACCTTTTGACCAATGGAGAACTCCTTCCTTGTCAACATCTTACCATGAAAGAATTTGGTCTTTTCCTTGTAGATCCAAGAGTTCTCATAAGCTTCTAGCCGAAGCTCTTCAAGTTCTTGGAGTTGGAGCTTTCTTTGGGAGCTGGCGTGGTTCAAGTCAAAGTTACACTTCTTCATTGCCTAGTATGCTCTATGTTTAATTTCCACCAGAAGATGGCATGCTTTACCAAAGACTATTCGGTAGGGGGACATCCCAATGGGTGTCTTGAAAGCAGTCTTGTAAGCCCAAAGGGCATCCTCAAGCCTCAGACTCCAATATTTCTTGTGATGTTGGACAGTTTTCTCCAAGATTTGCTTGATTTCTCTGTTGAAGACTTCAGCTTGCCCATTTGTCTGGGGTGGTAAGGGGTGGAATTTTTATGCAAAATACCATATTTTTTCATCAAAGCCTCTATGCTTCTGTTATAGAAGTGTGAACCCTGGTCACTGATTATAGCCCTTGGAATGCCAAATCTGTAGAAAATATGTGGTCTAACAAAATCTGCAACAACTTTATAATCATTAATCCGAGTGGCTTCTACCTCCAACCATTTGGAGACATAATCAACAGCCAACAAGATGTAAACAAAACCAAAAGAAATAGGAAAATGGCCCATAAAGTCAATACCCCACACATCAAAAATCTCGTAAAATAGCATAGGTTGCTGGGGCATCTCATTCCTGCGAGAAATACTCCCTATTTTCTGGCATTGTTCACAAGACTTACAAAACATGTATGCATCACGAAATAAGGTAGACCAATACAACCCATAGTCTAAGACTTTCCTAGCTGTGCGTTGAAGCCCAAAATGCCCACCACATGCAAATATATGACAAAAACTAAGGATAGATTGGAACTCATGATCAGGGACACATCTCCTAATAATTTAGTCACTACAAAACCTCCAAAGGTAGGGGTTATCCCACACATAATAGATCGATTCACTTATCATTTTATCATTTTGAGCCTTAGTAAAGCATGCAGGGGAAACACTAGCAACCAAGAAATTGACAATATCAGCAAACCAAGGAGAGGGAACTTTACCTTACAGCTATAAAAGCTGCTCATCAGGAAAAGAGTCATGGATGGGAAGTGGAGATGAGACTCCCTCAATTTTTCGGGTAGTTCGCCACTAGGTTTTTGCTCCAATCTTATCTCGAATCTCGATGTTGAACTCTTGGGGAAGCAGCATCCATCCATCTGATTAATCGTGGTTTGGCCTTAAGTTTCTTCAAAAGAAACTTCAAAGCTGCATGATTAGAATACACCACAACTTTAGAACTAAGCAAATATGATCTAAACTTATCGAGTGCGAACACAATAGCTAAAAGTTCTTTTTTCGGTTGTTGTATAATTTGCTTGAGCCGCATCCAAAGTTCTTGAAGCATAGTAGAACGCATGGGAGACTTTGCCCACTCTCTGAGCCAAAACAACTCCCACAACATAGTTAGAAGCATCGCACATCAGCTCAAACGGGAGTGTCTACTTAGGTGGGCGTATAACGAGGGTACTAGTCAAAGCTCGCTTTAAATGATTGAAGGCTTCCTTGCATTTCAAGTCAAATCAAAATTCTACATCTTTTTATAGAAGACTAGACAATGGAAGGGCTATCTTATTGAAATCTCAGATAAAGCGCTGGTAGAAACCTACATGTCTAAGGAAAGAATGAACTTCCTGCACGCATGTGGGATAAGATAAACAGGTAATGACATCTATTTTCGCAGGATCTACCTTAATTCTTTTGCTAGACACTACATGACCTAAAACTATACCTTGCTCTACCATGAAATGACATTTCTCAAAATTTAAAATAAGGTTAGTTTCAATGCATCTATTAAGAACCCTAGATAAACTATCCAAACAGGAATCAAAAGAAGAACCATAAATAGTGAAGTCATCCATAAATACCTCCATGCACTCCTCTAAAAAATCATAGAAGATACTTACCATGCATCGCTGGAAGGTACCAGGAGCGTTGCAGAGGCCAAAAGGCATCCGCCTATAAGCAAAAGTGTCGAAAGGACAGGTGAAAGTGGTCTTTTCCTGATCCTCAAATGCAATGTGGATATGAAAGTAGCCAGTGTAGCCATTCAAGAAATAGTAATATGGTTTCCTAGCCAATCGCTCTAGCATCTAATCAATAAAAGGCAGTGGATAATGATCCTTCCTACTGGCTTAGTTAAGCCTCCTGTAATTAATGCAAACTTTCCAACTGTTCTGCACTCTAGTAGGGATCAACTCATCCTTCTGATTTGCTACAATTGTAACACTGGATTTCTTGGGAACAACTTGTACCGGGCTTACCCAATTGCTATCTGAAATAGGATAAATGATGCCAGCCTACAGTAGCTTGGTTACCTCATTCTTCACCACATTGAGAATCAAAGGTTAAGTCTCCTTTGGGGCTGCCTCACTGGTTTAGCTTCATCTTCTAATAATATTCTATATATGCACGTGGAAGGGCTAACACTAGGGATATCAGCAAGAGTCCATCCGATAACTTTCTTATGTTCTCTTAGGATCTGTAGCAATCTCTCTTCTAAGCTACAATTACAGGAAGTTGCTCATCATTTGCCAAGTATGTATACTTCAAGTGCTCAGGTAAAGGCTTCAATTCTAGTGTTGGTGGTTGCACTATAGAGGGAAGTAATTGAAGGGGCTGTAATGTTTCTGCTAATTGAATCTCTTCATAATAGCAACTGCTGCATACTCTGTAGGGGCTGACTCATCATCTCTCAAATAAGCAGAAATTTCAGTACAAACAACACATATCAAATATTCATCACAACTAGTACAGGAGTGGCACTAAACAGAATCATCTGAACCTATATAATCCAAAATTTCAGTACTTAGCTCATCATATACATCCTCAACAAATTCATCAAGTAGTGCGATATGAAAAACAAAATGCTCCTCCGTGGGATGCCTCATAGCATCAATGATGTGGAATTGAGCAACAAAGTCTCTAAACTTCATGGATAAAGTTCCTGCATGCATATCTATTTTGGTTCTGGCTATTTTGAGGAATGGCTTCCCTAGAATGAGTGAGGCCTTGCTGGATGGTGATTCTCCCTCTATATCTAGAATATAAAAGTCTGCAGGAAAAATCAATTCGTCGACCCGCACCAATACATCTTCATTCACTCCAGCTGGGTAAGCACTGCTCCTATTAGCCAACTGAATTACAACACATGTTGCATGCAGAGGGTCCAAGTCCAAGAGATTGAAAAATAGGCATAGGTATAACATTAATGGAAGCACCTAAATCTAGCATGGCATCCTCGAATCTGGAATTGTCAATGATACATGGGATTGTGAAGGTCCCTGGATCCTTACACTTCCGAGGCATAGGCTTGATAAGGGCTGAAACATTTTGGCTCATATTGATTCTCTCATTACCCGTTAGCCTTCTTCTGTGAACGCATAATTCTTTAAGAAATTTGGCATACTTTGGAACTTGCTTAATTGCCTCCAGTAATGGGATATTGACTTCCACTTTTCTAAACGTCTCGAGGAGTTCTCTGTCTTTCTCAATTTCATCTATCTTCTTAGACTGAGTGGCTTTATGTGGAAAGGGGAGGGCTACTGCATGCTGTTGCTGCTCATCACTAACCACTATTTTTTTCTTACCCTCTAGTTCTTTAGTCATTACATCAAGGATTGAATCTGCTACTGGTTGTTACTGGTCTGCAGGTTGAGATTCAGTTGTCACTTGTACAGACTTTCCAGACCTTAATGTAATGGCATTCACATTCCCTCTTGGATTGGGAATTGTTTGGGAAGGGAGTTGACCAGAGCCTTGGGATTGCAACTGACTTAACGAGGAAGCAAGTTGTCTAATATGAGTTTCTAAATTATGTATGGTGGACTCTGTCCTCTGTTGAAATTGAATATTGTGGGTGGCCATCTGCTTAACCAAATCTTCAACTAAGGGTTCAGGTTTTAGGGGCATTGGATTTTGATGCTGCATAGGCTGTTGGAACTACTGCCTGCTTGGTCCAACATAGGGATGAAAGTGATTTTGCCTAGCTGGTTGGGAGAATTGTTGCCTGTACTGTTGTGGTTGCTGCTATTGAACTGATACATTGCCATATCTCATATTTGGATGATCTCTCCATCCAGGGTTGTACGTGCTGGAGTATGGGTCATATCTATGCTGTCGATGCTGGTTACCAGGAAAGATACTTGCTGCAGCCACAGGGTGTTCTTGTAATACAAAGCTATCATCCTGAAGTGTAGGGCATGCATCTACAGGTTGGGATGGGCAAGAGTAAATGTCACATAGACTAGCAGATCCTTGCATAGCTAATTTTTGTCCCACTGCCACTGTCGCACCAAGGAAGTCAATTCATCAAACTTGTGCTCCATTCTCTGTTGGTCAGTGCTAGACAAATGAACTTCATTCACATTTCTAGTAGAAGTGTCCATCTGAGTACTAAATTACTGAGAATTTACAGCAATCAAGCTTCTAGAAGCAACCGGGGTTTTATCAACCAATGCTCCTCGACTGGCAGTATCAATTATGCTTCTGTCCATTAGCAACAGACCTTCATAAAAATACTAAATTAGCAGTTGATCACTAATCTAGTGGTGAGGGAAGCTTGACCACAGTTTCTTAAATCATTCCCAATACTCATATAAAGTTTCTCCTATCATCTGTTTTATACCATAAATATATTTTCTAATGGATGTAGTTCTAGATGCAGGGAAAAACTTTTCCAAGAATAGCTTTTTCATGTCAATCCAACTCCTTACTGATCCTTGTGACAAGTAGTACAACCAATCTTTGGCTGCATCAGCAAGGGAGAAGGGAAATGCTCGTAGTTTGATATGCTCCTCTGATATTCTTTGAGGCTTCATTGTTGAACAAACTGCATGGAATTCCTTCAAGTGTTTATGAAGGTCCTCACTAGCTAAGCCATGAAACTTTGGCAATAGATGTAATAGTTCAAATTTAAGCTCAAAGTCAGCATTAAGATTAGGATATTGAATTCCTAAAGGCTGGTAAGCAACATCAGGGGCAGCTAGTTCCTTAAGGGTTCTATTTTGTATGTTCTCACCCATGGTTACAATATCACTTAAGGTTTCAGGATCAACTTCAATTTCACTTTCACTTACTGCTTCAAGTTCAGTTTCAACATCTTTTTCAAACTCAGATTCAATTATCTCACTAAGCCTATGAGCTCTATTAAGTGAATGCAAGATCCTCTCAATGTCAGGGTCAATATCAAGCAAATGACTAGTGGAAGACCTAGTCATGCAGCATACAAAGCACTAAAACATAGAATATGCAAGATAGATTATAGAAACTAAAATTCTACCAAAATTGAACTAATTAATCCATGTACACATTTTAAAATTTTAGGATTAACATAGGATGAAAGTTAGACAAAAATGACAATAAAAATTGTGATACAAAATCTAAAAAATTGGAAAAGTGGTCTAAACGGTGGAATTGGTCAAACCAGGGTAGTGCTCACAAAAAAGCAGTGAGCCTTGCTCATAAGGTCATTTTCCTTCAAGTGACCAAATTTCAAGTTATTCCAAGCACATTTGTTCGTACAAAATCATGAAATTTGACCTAGAACCACCTGTTTTCACCAGAAAGCCACCAAAACAAGTAATCAGAAGTTAGTGAAGGGTTAGTGGTCAACAATACTCCTAACAAGATCATCAAAATCAGAATGATCCCAAGCAACAACGCCAAAATTTGACAACTATCGAGGCTATCAAATTAAATCTCTAAGTAACCGATTCACCAAATAACTGTAGTATAAAAGGCACATCGGGTCAAATCCTTGGATCACTTTGATTAGGTAATCAAATTAGGGCAAGAACAGAAAAATGGGGTTTATAACAGACAATAAAATAGTAGTAATGAAAATAGTAAACAAAATTTGGAAATAACCAATCTAAGGGAAATAACCAGTCTTGATTTTAATTCATCCTTGATCATTAAGAGCCATTCAAGAAATAATCTAGTTCTTGATGTTTAGAACATATTAAGAAGCCTCAATATAATTCTTGAGTTTATTACTAAATAATCATCCATGATTTAGTTAATCAGGGTTAGATAAATGAAGCCTTCATCCAAACACCATCTTAACCTAAAAACCAAAACTCAATCAAGCTAAACAACCCATCAATTGGTTTTGATGCCTTGTTCAGTCTCTACAAATTTCTCTTGATACATGATAACTATGTAGCTGTCATGTGAATATTCCAAGCAAATTAAGAAACTTAATCAGAATCTCAAAAGAAGGGAGAATACTTGATAAATGCTTGAACTGGAAAATATTTAAACCAAGATCTCAAAATTACACATCAAGACTGTCAATCCCTAGGATTGATTAAAGATTCTAACTCTCCATTAACAAGAGGGATGAATTTATAGAGGAATATAATAAAACCCTAGACAGAACAGAGAAGAGAACCAGCCAGAGGCAATGGAACAATGTTTCTAAAACCTTAGCTACCAGCAACGTTTTACAACATCTGTATATATATAAAACCCTAAACCATTAATTACAAGTCTACCCCTAGGTCAAAGTGTCCTCCAGCTATCTAACCAAGCCATCAAATGATTTCTAGGGCAACAGCATGAGCAAAACGCAGCAGTTTTGATAAGTGGTATGTAAGAGAGGACTTCCAGTGGCAGTATTCTAGCTCTGACTTCCAGGCCAAATTTGACTCATTAAACATCCGAATCAGCCTTGGAATTCTTCATCAAAGTTGTGGAAATTTGTCTTAGATTTGCTATAAGATAAAGTTTGTGATTATCATATGTCTAGAATTCAAGTTATGGCCAAAATACAGAAGCAACGTAAAAAACTTCATTAATGCTAAAATTTATCATTAAACCCAATTGGGCTCAAACTTCTAAAATGTAGCTAAACCCAATAATTTAAGCACATGAGAGGATTAAAATACTAAATGTGAGGCTAAACTAATATATTGAAGCTGTGTTTATCAAACATCCCCCACACTTAGCTTCTGCACGTCTCGGGCAAAATAAAATTCTAGAACAATAGAACAAAGAAAAGGAAATATACTCAAAACTAAAAATTCCAAAAGAAACAACCTCCAATGATGGTTAAGAATGCAAAAGTATAGAAGCAAGAAAGACAACCAAGAGTTCAAGGTTCTACAGCACCCCTGAGGTAACACTTATTCTCAAATCAAATCAATCAACAAGGCATCTTCAATTGGAAAGTCTGAGTTAAGAATGACAAACCTTCACAGGATATACTCTTAATTCCTCAAGTATTTAAAGGGTAAGTATTTCACTAAGTTAAACTCATGACATTTATGCACTACCATAAGCTTGCTTGTCTTCTGTTTCTTTATTACATAAACATATGCATATATAAATCAAGAGGACTTAATTCAAGGCTGCATCAAGACCAAGGCAAGGGATGGAGGACTTATCAAATTAGTTGAGCTTGAAGGACATTGGTCCATTGAGTTTTGGGTTGGCATTGGCCGAGCTTGGAGGACATTGGTCTTTTGCTTTCACTAGCATGCTTCTCTTCAGTTGGTTAGTCTGTCCCTTACAATTAAAGTGGGTTAGTGAAAGTTGAAATTAGGGTTTGTACCTAGTATAGGGGGGGTGGTCCAGGTGGACGTGGGTGTTAGCAGTTAGTAGGTTGGCCTATTTCTTGTTGCTTTTTATTTTGGTATAAGTCTTTAGGAGAAAATTACAATGAGGATTCGAGTGACAACTTATATGGGATTAAGGTGGGGTCTTTATGGGTGAGGGCGCAAAATCCCACAGACGGCGTCAAATGATTATGCCAGTGTTGCAGGGTGTATACAACAGCTCTAAGTTCGGTCGACACATCTTGAAAGGTTGGAACACATAAAATAGAAGCCTGGTTGGCCATACCCAGACTCCGATGCTTAAGTTAAATCAGTTCGAGTTTGTAAGAGTAATGAATGCAAAGGTGCCAAAAGTATTAAAAATGTCCCTTTCATACTTGCGTAGTGGGATATTTATAGAGGGTAAGAGTGACATGGTTGTAATACTAAGAGAATAGGGTGCCCCTGAGTCTTTATGGCTAGACTAGGCCCTTGGTTGGGCCATACTTTAGTTGGGCCTAAATATAGGGCTATAACAAGTTGAAATTTTGTTCTATATATATATATATATATCATACTTAACCTTTCAATACAAGTTTAATATGATTATATTTATCAACTGCCAAATAATTCTTGCATACCTCTTTTTAAATTGTGCATGAAATTCTATAATTCATATCAGAAAACTAAATTAGATAGATCTAAAACGTAACAAGGAATCAAGGATACAATAATTACATAGATAATATTGAGAAATAATAACAAAGTTGAGGAATTTTGATATTCTCATGGGACATGACGATTATATAAGTAGAAAGATAAATACATAACAATTAATTATAAAAAATAATTTTTATATTTATCACTCTTGTTATATGATTATCATGTGCCATTATGAGAAGATTTAGATTTCAAAATTGAGATGCTACGTCTATAAGTGTCCTAGTAGAGAAGAATAAAAATGACCAAGTATTCTTTAAGGGGGTGTTTAGTGTAGGGAATGTTTTATTCCTAGCCAGACTACATTCTTGTGAATCCCATTCTTAGGAATGGGACTCATGGGGAAGATGACAAAATATGTTTGGTTACCATTCAACTTTCTTGGGAATAATATGCTGCATTTCCAACAAAATATCATTATCATGTTTGGCTAAAGTGAAATATTCGGGGGAATATAATCAACTTTTTCAAAAATACCCTTATTTTGTGTTTAGGAATTACTAAAGTAAAGAAAAACATGAAAATTTTCTTTTGGGAATGTCTAAAAGGCCCTCCAGTTGCACCAGACCTTTGGAAGTGAGGAGAGTACAATTTGGGTTTGTCTAAAAAAAGGATGAGCAAAATGGCTGTTTTGGAGAGGGACCCTAAGCCTTCTTCTTCATGAGATAGCTGCTGGAAAGAGGAAATTGGGAATATTGGATTTGGGCATTAAAGTGAAAATAGAGGGAACACGATAAAGGCAAGGGAGAGAGGTCAAAGATGCGAAAGAGGAGAGAGCTCCACCATCGGTGATGGCACAACGACGTAATGGTGGAGATACGGACAAAAGGAACCACATTAGAGGAAGAGGGGAAATATCGGGAGTGGATGAGGAGGATGAGGAAGAGGGATATAAAGAAATAGAGGTAACTGGATAATTTCACAACTAAAAACTTTCCCGTTCCTATGGGAAAAATTCTTTCCTACGTAGGTGGGAATGAAATTTCAAACTTTCATTCACAAATCTTCATTCCTAGGTATTCCTTATGGCTGGGGATAATTTTTTATCTCTTGTATCAAACGTGGGAAACTTTTATTCCCACCTCACTATTTTGGGAATCTTAAAACATTCCTTCTACCAAACACCCCTATGTGTTTAGATATATATCATACTAAGAGAATTAAGAGCCAGTTGAGATACTATGAGGCTATCTGGAATGGTTCTTAAAAATTGTTTTCTTGTTCTATAAAAACAAAAATATTTGTTTAGTTATGTTGTTTTTTAAAAATTGTTGTCAAAAAGTGTAACTTAAAAACAAAAAATAAAAAACATCCTTAACATGTTTTGGCTTGTTTTTTTCCATTGTTTTATGAAAAACAAGGTGAACTATCAGGGGAAACTATTTTCATTAAACCCCCCCTTCAAGCCTTCTAGCCTTGTTTTGCATTACGTTTTTTGGTCTTCAAGTCCAGCAGCTCTCCTTCGTCTCTCTCACCAACATTTCCCCAAAGTCCCATCCCCTCTCCACTTGCTCTTCACCTGTGGAAGCAAGAATCCCACCAAACTCCTTCATTTGAGAATTTCTGCCACCACCAAAATGCCCTTTAATTTCTTGGGTTATTTCTCAAAACGAAAAATGGATTATGGAAGAAAAGGTGAAAATAGGAAGACTTCATGATGGGACCAAGTGGAGAGGAGTTAAGGATTTCATGGGCTTTGAACTTGAAGCTCTTCCATGGTGGATGATGTCACAAAGAAGAAGATGGAGGAGGGGAAAGTCGGTGGAAACGTGGAGAGTGCACAACTGGAAGGAAAAAATCAGCTAAACAAAATAGTGCAACAAATAGCCAAAATTCCCTAACTTGCCTCACTTAAGAATTTTACTCAAAGGATAAAATCGTCCATTTTCATTCAAAATTTTACTTTTGCACTGAAATTTTGATGAGATTTTTAACATATCGTCTTTGCACCTTCTAGCATCAATAACCATAAAATAATTATATATTCTACTTCCTATTATTTTTAAAAAAAATTATTCTATTGCAACCAAACAAGTTTTAAAAAACTATTTTATGAACAAACAAATTTTCTTTTTTTTGTTTGGAAAAAATGTTCTCAAAATTTACATCCAAACAAGTTTTTTATTCTTTTGTTCTATAAAATCTATTTTTTAGTTTTATTCTCAACAACTATTTTACAAAACCATAAAATGGATATCATTCCAAACAAGCTCTATATCTCAAAGACTCCATTTGTTTAGTCTCTAAAAATAAAAAATTTGAGAATTTGTTTTAGAAAATTTTTTTGTGGTTGGTGATATGACAATAATAGCCAATAATGATAGTGGATGAGTACATACTAGTAATGATGTCAATGCTAGTATCATAGGTTGGATTTTTCATATAACAAGAATAAAAGAACTTAGGCCAAGCCTAACTCATATTTAAAATTTTTATTTTAGCTTGAGTTCATCTTAACAAAAATGTTTAGGTATAAGTTGGAGTTCAAACTTAACTTGTTTTAAAGCTTTTATTAAGACTGATTTTTGTCTAAATACTTGAGTACAAGTCCTAAATCAACTTACTTTTAAATTTGTACTTAAATCCAAAAATTAATTTTAAACTTTGATTAAAAGATTGTAACACCAATAATGATAATGAAGAATAACATTATAATAGTAATAGATTTTAATTAAAAATTGGAAATAACTGATAAAATAAAGGGTTAATGTACATTTTAGTCCTTATAGTTTCATCAAATTTTTACTTTAGCCCCTATAATTTAATTCCGGCCAATTGAGTCTTTACAAATTTAAAAACTTTCACGTTGGTCCATGTCATCAATTACTCGATTAACATCATTAAATTAATATCTGACGTGACAAGAAAATATCTATGTTGCAATCCTATGTGTCTTCATTTTTCATGTTAGACAACACTTCGACCCTTCAGAACAATGTCATGTTTGGGCTAAAGTTTGAAACACCGCCTCCCATTGAAGCCATTGTGCATCTTCTTCATCAAAATACCCCTATCGAAACCCACTCTTCGTTGTGAACCTTGCACCATCATTCAATGCATCTTCTTCGTCGAAACACCCCCATTGAAAACCACTATTCGCCGTGAACCTTGCACCATCGTTCTGTCCATCTTCTTCGCTTTTACTCCATTCAACTTTTTGAAGCTTCAATTTGTGATATGGTTGTGATAAGATCTTCAGTTAAAACTTAGTAGCCCTCTTCTATTAAATGTTTCAGTAGGGACCATCCATAATACAAAACTTAACAGCCAGAAAAAACTCGCCACTAGAAAAACCTCACTATCCTTATGTCCATCAATGACTTAACCCAATCTCATCCCTGGGGAGAAGTGTTTAAGAAATATAAAAAAAAGAAAAAAATTAACTTATAAGGAAAAATTATAATTTGTTAACCAATGAAAATTATGAAAATTAGAGTTTAAGCCCTCCAAAAAAGTGCAGACAATTAACATCATAGAAAGTCAGCTACTTTTTCTGTCAATCAAACGGATACTTTACTGTCTTAATTTTGATAATGTTGTACACTTCTAAAACTTCATTATCAATTAATCTAGGCTTTCTTCCCAAATAAAATATATTCTCGTATACTTGTTAGTTTCCAGTTATAAGATATGAAGTGGGAACTCAAATAAATCATTTACTAAAATTCCTGAAAGGAACTTATACGAAAAAGAACACAAAGAACTTTTGCCGAAGCATGGCAATGAAATTATTAGAATGCCGAGGAAGAAGGAATTCCCAAGAACATAAAGAATAAATTCAAGCTTCAAAAAATTGAATGGAGCAAAAGCAAAGAAGATACATAGAATGATGGTGCAAGGTTCACAAGAAAGAGTGGGTCTTGGTGAAGAAGATTATTGGGCAAGGGGCTGTTTCAAACTTCAACCAAAAACAACATCATTCTGAAAAGTCTATCGAGGTGTTGTCTAATGTCGAAAATAAAGACACGTAAAATTGCCACGTAAATATTTGTTTACAATGTTAGACATCAAGTTAACAATGTTAATTGAGTAATCGGCCGAAATTAAACTATAAGGATCAAAATAAGAATTTGATAAAATTATAGGGACCAAAACCTATGTTAACCCTAAAATAAATCATGACTATTTTGCAATGCTGGAAGATACAAATGTGAAGATCAACTTGCATTATCACTTCTTGCCATAAATTGCATGTGAACAGGAAAGAGAATAATTTTTTCACTTAATCCATATCCAATCATAAGGGGTTGTACATAACGATAATATGAACAGAAAAAAAAAAGGCACAACTTTTGGCTCCCTATCATAATTATATATGTAAAATAATAATTATCATTTAAGCAGTATGTCGACGAATTTACTACTCGTTTGGTTGGGCTTAAAGTCCCAAAAAAGCGTATTTTGTTTTTTTTAAAAAAAAACTGAAGTAGCAAAAAGTGGTGTTCGGTTGAGCTTAATGTAAAAAGCGCTTATTTTTAAAAAATTCAATTTAGCTGGTTTTTCTAGAAGGTAGAAATATAAGAGATAGAATACATTTTTGGATAAGTTTATCCCTAGTGATTTTATGTTGTTCCCGATCTGCCCATCCCATTTGTTCTGAGTGTTCGATGACAAGTCTCCCAATTTCCCCAAACCCT
This sequence comes from Ceratonia siliqua, assembly GCA_034509205.1. Taxonomy (NCBI): domain Eukaryota; kingdom Viridiplantae; phylum Streptophyta; class Magnoliopsida; order Fabales; family Fabaceae; genus Ceratonia; species Ceratonia siliqua. The sequence goes on from JASKGM010014835.1 coordinate 23,510, forward strand.
AGCCACTGTGATTCGTCGGCATCTCTCCCTGCCATTGATATCAAGTAAGGTGTTTCTTCCTTCGGGTGTTTCATTCTAAGGTTTTTTCTTCTCATCCTTTGACTATTTCTCCCCCTTTTGTTTTCATGACTATATGATCAGATTTTTCAACTTTTGGGAAATTTGTTGTACATTATAGTTTTTGTTGGACCCATTTATCTTTGCAACTCACAGCAAAGCATTGAAGAAGAAGGAGCTCTTTGACTTGACCATTCAGCCAAGAGGTTCACTTTACTTTACCCTCTTCCCATTGTTTAAATGGTAGATCAGATTTGATTATTCTGTTGGTACAAAAATCTTGTGTCTGATTATGTGGGCTTTACATTTTTCTCTTTGGGTAATGGAAATTCATTGATTTATTGGGCTTCTTAGGTTATGAGAATTATTAATCATATCTCAGTTTGATTATGCTCATGCATGACTTCAATTGTTTGAATTTGAGTGAGGTGGGTCAGAGTTTAATTGTTTAGCTCATATGAAGTTGGGTTTAATTGTATAGGTTTGCTGCAAAAATCTTCGAGTAATTGAATTATGTCTCTGTAACAAGATGAATTCTTTTCCATGATGACAGTTAAGCAAAATACTTGCTTAAAGAACAGAACATTAGGTACCATTATGGAGTTTGGTATAGAGTTTTAAATGTAAGACCACTTTAGTTATCAAGTTCATCTTTAATTTCTCCTTAATCATGCCAATTTTGTTTTGGCCTGTGCAATGCAGTATTGTTAACTACTGTAGTGTATAAAAGATGCACAAAGTACTCACAGCAATTGTGCTTTAGTGCTGATAATATTGGGTTTAATACCAAGTACTGGGTTTATTTCTCTCAAATATATTGTAATACCCCTTCTACAAAAAAACATTTCTTGAATAGTATCCCCTTCAGGGATTGTCATCTATTCCAAACCATGCTAGTTTGAAGAATGTATATTACTTTAGGTAGAAGTTAAATGGAAGAAAATATTTTTGAAGTCCAAACCTAAAATAATTTAAATAAAATTTTCGTTGAATGTATTGTTTTAAATAATTCAAATCTAATAATGCATGTAGTGGAAGGATTTTGAGCAAAAAGTGTAGAGATCTCTAGATTCTTTTGAAGAAGTCACGTGGCTTTCCCAAAGGTTGCAACGACTAAACCTTCTCTAAATTTTCTCTACCTATTGGACACTTAAATAATATAGCTACATTGACACTGACTTTACTCAACCATTTATTTCAAACCCTCAGCCATTTCTGAAGCATTTTCCTCTACCCCTTTCTGCAACATCTAGTCTCAACCTTTCCAAAAAAATTTTGAGTATCAGCGTCTCTGTGCCATCCTTCATTATTCCAGACTATTCTTTTTGGCTAGATTTATACAGCAACACTCAACCCTTACTCCACAATCTTCTCCTCAGCTAAACTAGTAGAAAACAAGAAAGAGAGAAGCCGTAAGAGATAATATAGGAGCTGTTGGCAAAAATTTATAGCAAAAGGGAAAACAAGAAGAGCAACAGTAATGGAAGAATTGCAGAAAACTCTAAAGGATTATTACCCAGCTTTGATGTTACAAGAGAGGTTGTCAAGTTAAATGGTATTGTGGAAGTACATGTCCGAAATTAAAGAGGAAATTGAGGATGTCTTTGAAGTTGTTTAGCAACAATGGAGTGTTTGGAATAATACTCATTTCTGATTCCTCTAGTAGTTGGTTCTCAAGGTAATTCCTAAGCTTAATTTTGGTACTAGACGTTAAATACTAAGAGCCTAGGTTATGGGTGGCATGAATGGTATTAGCAATAATAAGAACAATGTTTTAGAGGTTTGATATTATTTTTAAATACCAAGTTGGGTTAAATGAGGACCATGATAAATAGAAGCTTTAAGGTAGTACGAATTCTAAATGATGTTATGTAATTGAATCTTGGTTCATAATGCTCTTAATTTGTTTGTTAAAATGACTCAAAGAGCTTGCTAAGTTGATAAATTTTGGAAAGCAATTCTTTAATCTAAGGAAGCTAAAAATTCTAATCTTGAAATTTTTGAAGGTGATTTTGTTGTTTTCTTTGTCTATGGGTTCAACAAAATCCTCAGCCACGCAAGCTTTCCCTTCTGTTTGTTTCAAAACGAAAAGTGAAGCATATTTCTGGTGCTGAACATAAACTATTTTCAGGTATTCATCACTCTTTTGTACCCTGACTGAGTTCAATTCAATTCAATTGAAAAATTACCTTTACATCCCTTTAGATTTGTTAATATAATACTCGTTTTTTTTTTTTTTATAAATGATATTTGGCTGTTTTATGAGTATGTAAATATACTAATTTACTAGCTCTTAATACCATATTGTGGGAGATTAAGAAACTTGGATAAATATGTATTCAACTTTTTTTAAGAAAATTGAATGACGTCATTTCAAAAATAAAAACTATACTGAGTGTTATATTATTAATCCTTAAGAGAAGTAAAGGAATTTAATCGTTTGGGCTGCATTAGAGAAGTGTACCTTTAATCATTTGAGCTGCATTAGAGAGAAGCAAATGTTTAATGCTACAATAGCACTGAAGTCAATGCTATTAGAGAAGAGCAAATGTTTAGTGCTACAGTAGTACTGAAGTCAATGCTACCGCAACACTAAAAAGAGGGAGGGCAAGGTTTAAAGCAGGGCTCAATTATCTTGTGCCATGAGACCTAGTCATCCTTATTGTTGTGGTAGCACTAACTTGAGTGCTACCGTAGCACTATATTTCTTACCCATTAGAGACGTGTTAGTACTGTTATAATGAAACAATTAATTTGTTTACTACCAAAGACGGTGATGAGAAAGCAAGAACATTTTGAAATCTTTAACTAGAACAAATTAAAGCAACAGTAAGATACCAATGAGCCTATGGCTTAGTGGTATGGGAGTCATCTTCAAGACTGAGGGTTACAAGTTTGAACTTCAGTCAAAGCCAAATAAAAAAATAAAAAAAATAAAAAGAAAGGAAGAAGAAAAACTATTCTGATATCTGAAGCTAATAAGGTGAAGCATATTTATCTTAGAACTATTGGCTATAAAAGAAAGTGTAATTCTTTGAAGCAGAATTTGAGTATAAAATGCAAATAGAGCGACCCAGTGGCCAGTAGAGTTGATAATTACATATGGTGAAGTAGAAGTCCCTTACCATATCCTTGATTTCTCAAGAAAATCAGAAATAATAGGAAAAAGAATAAACAAAAGAAAACGATCTGATATATCTGAAGCTATGGCGAAGCATATATAGACTTAAGAGTATTGGCCACAATCAACAAAAGAAACTATAATGCTTTTGAACCAGAATTTGATCAGTGTAAAACGCAAATAAATTCAGTGACCCAGTAGAGTTTTTCTAATTATTACATATTGTCAAGTTGAAGTTCCCTTACCATTAACGTAGTTCCAGAAGATGATGGATCCCTCTTAGCCCCATTCACCTTCTTGAATCTCAACGCACTTGATTTTATCAGGGCAAACGTTGGCAATATGGTGTGCCCTGCTCCACACCATATTGCTCAGCAGAAACCTTGATATGCACATCAGTTTCCACCTTTCCAACTTGAGATGCCATAGCTCTCTCTCTCTACTCCTTTGCAGAAGAACAAACTGGAACTTATGATCCACAAAACAAAGTCTTGCACAAAACTTGTCAGTGCCATGACTCTATATAAAAAAAGCTTGTGAGCATTAGCGAGGATCTACTTTTTGTCTTCTTTTAGTCCTTTTTGCTTTCTCTCGGTTTCTAAAAATGAATTTTATGTTGAACTTATCTTTCATTAAGTAAATGAAGCTTTACCATATGTAGTGAAAAACACTAACTCTCAGTTTTTTATTTATTTAGAAAAGACTAAATTATTGTTTTTATCCTTAAAATGTTTTTAAATTTTTAATCTGAAAGATTATTTCTTTCAATTTAATTTTTTAATCTATAATCTGTTAGTCAAACGATCATGTCAATAATGGACATGCATTGCTAACGTAACTTAATCCAATATACACTTGGCCATGATTTAATGGCAAAAACACTTTGCTAACAAAATTTATACTGGAGAACCAAAACAAAAGAAAAGAAATTTCAAATACCAAATACCAAATTTAAATTTTTTTTGAGGACTAAAACAGTAATTCAATCTTTAAGAAATTATGAAAATATGTATTTTTAATTATAGTTATTTGTAATAATCAAATAATCACATAAGGTAATGAATTATTCAGTTTGAACCTGAATAACTACAAACGTATTTCTTCACCAAGAAAAACAAAAAGAACAACTACAAACGTATTATTATTATATACTTGTAATTAAATATTATTTTTTTACTTTTTTCCCATTTATTATCTCTGTTTTGGTTTTGGTCTTCTAGAACTTTTAAACGTTTAGTCTTTTTCCCCTCAAGATATACATGGAATATCACTTAGATATGCAGTTTTGTCATCTCCACTCCCTTCTTTTGACAAGCTAGCAACCCTCCTTTTTTCTTCCCCCTTTCAAATGAGCCAAAAACATTATCGGTGCCCATCACTCTCTTGCCGGCAATGCGGTTGATGATTTGTTATCATGAGTAATGTTAATTTGATGCTTGTTATTTCTTTAAAGTTCCTTATATTCTCTATTTGATTGCTTTGAAGTACTATTGTAGATTTATAGTTACCTATATTATAACCGGTTTTTCTTCTCTCCCTCCTACGGTAAGAAATTTCATTGGTCAAATTCAATCTAGAATATATAATGTAGCAGATAAAATTACAAATGGGCAATCCACCCAAGTGACCTTAGTCAACTGGATTATTGGTGATAGGAAGAGAGGTCCTAAAAGAAAGAAGCTGCCAAGTCACAACATATTAAGACTAAACAATATTAATTCTCTCTACTCAAGGTTTTAAATTGTGGGCCATAATTATAATTACGGTTGTAATATAGTCGTTACACTAGGTTTTATAATTTTAATTCATAATTACTGTATTTTTCGTATGTTATTATATATATTTTTTTATAATTATTGCAATTACAACCATAATCGTGATTTAAAACCCTGTATCTGTGCATCCGTCCAAATTTTTTAAAGAACTTTGGCCTTTAGAAAAACTCTTGTTGAAGCAGTTTTTCTGACTTTTCAACAAAAGCCGTCACAGAGAAAAGCAACAAGTAAGTGTGTCATGAAGTTATTAGTCTTCTTCACGAAGCACAAGTCTTCCTTTCTCTCAAATTTTGAATTTCTTTCAATTTATTATTAATTTATACTATTATTTGAAAAATAGAGATAAGACATGAACTCCTTAATAAAAAAATAATTGATTTAATATTGATGACCAACATGTAATGTCTCGATATAATTAAGATCATAAGTTTAGAATAGTTCTATCTTATTTGGCAAATGTTTGAAAAACTTTTTTTTAAATCTTTTAGGTAATATTTAGTATATCGATATTTTAACTTTTTAAATAACTATAAATTTAATTATAAGACACACATATGAAAATTTTAGGTTCTCTTCATTTTAGTTATGACATATCGATCAATCATAAGATTTTGAATCTTATATATATTTGTGATTTAAATTAATCTTATAAATATTTAAAAACAATTGCAATGTTTGTGTAATTTCTAATGTGAATTAGCACAATTGTATTTGTATGTATAATTCACTAAAATAGATTCGATCATGTTAGTAAATAATATGATCAATTCATGTTAAAAAAATCGTGACTATCTATTCACTTTTGAATGGTCATAATGGATATTTGTGTTTTGTTTACATATCAATAAACTAAATACGTATCGTGATCGTTCAAAAGTAAATGAAAGGTCACAATACTAATATAATCGATTATGTTGCGCCCTTAACATCACCGTATCTATATCCATAATTCACATCATATCTTGACATGAATCTCCAATGTCATTTCAACTTTTGAGTGATTATGTGTAGTTGAGATTTCTGTTTACTCACGTTTTCTCATTGCACATTCATTGAATCTAAAACTTTTAAATATAAATTTCTTTTTCTTATCATTATAATGCATTGATATGAAATTATTTAAGGCATTATAAAGAAAATATTTTTAATATAATATCTTTAAATACACATGAAAAAAGTATCACATTTTTAATATCTTTTTATGGTACTGTTTAAAATTATTGCAAAGATTTAGCAAGGAAGAAAATTGCGTTTTGAGGTATTATTTTGATCGTTTTAGAAACGGAAACGTTTCGGAATATTTTAGAAATTTCGTGAAAACAAAGGATTTTGCTCGAAGAAATAAAGGGAACATGTATCACACGTGCAAAATCTGAGAAAGTACCACATGAATATTCTACCATAGTGGGTATTCAAGAATTAGTACATGAAATTTTAATGAATTTGAAAAAAATTGTATTGAGAAGTAATCTGTATGGAACTCAGGACGCGTCTATTTGTGTCAAGGGTCCTGGATATGTAACTGCTCAAGACATAATTTTACCACCTTCTGTGGAAATCGTTGATAATACACAACATATAGCTAACCTAACAGAACCTATTAATTTGTGTATTGGATTACAAATCGAGAGCAATCATGGATATTGTATAAAAACACTAAATAACTTTCAAGACAGAAGTTATCCTATAGATGCTGTATTCATGCCTGTTTGAAGTGCGAATCATAGTATTCATTCTTATGTGAATGGGAATGAAAAACAATAGATACTTTTTCTCGAAATATGGATAAATGGAAGTTTAACGCCTAAAGAAGCCCTTTATGAAGCCTCCCAGAATTTGATTGATTTATTTATTCCTTTTTTACATGCGAACGAAGAAAACTTAAATTTAGAAAACAATTAACACAAAGTTACTTTACCCTTTTTGACTTTTCATGATAGATTGGTTAAACTAAGGAAAAATAAAAAAGAAATAGGATTGAAATCCATTTTTATTGACCAATTAGAATTGCCTCCCAGGATCTATAATTGTCTTAAAATGTCCAATATACATACATTATTGGAGCTTTTGAATAACAGTCAAGAAGACCTTATGAAAATTGAACATTTTCACATAGAAGATGTAAAACGTATATTAGACATTTTAGAAACAGAAAAGCATTTTGCATAAATTTGAAATCCATTGGATTTTTTTAATCTTTTTTTTTAGAAAAAAAAGATGAAAATGTAGGTTTTAAATCTTTAACACAAATCCATATACTCGGAATAGGTCCAAAATGGAAATAGATGTATCTAGGGATTAGTGGTTTCAAAGTGAATTCTCCCCATATACACAATACACATATCATGTTATTTCACAATTGAATCAATTTAAAAAAGACCTAAAGTTAGGGATTTCGCAATAAGTAATGTTGATCCAATAGGGCCACTATGGTACCAATCAAAAAGACGGTTGTTGCTACTGGACGACGAAATGGGTTTTGGAATTTATTAACATTCTCCAAAAAGGGTACTATTAATAATCCCGCAGGTACCAAAACCATTAAGAGAACACCCAATAACTTATTGGGCACTATACAGATCAGTATTTGAAATACGGGAAAAAAATACCATTCAGGCAATATTTCCAAAGGAGTTGCAAATGGATCCATGGGTTCCCTAATCATTGATGGTTTTAGAACCACTAAGCGTATGTTACAGGCAATAGTACCTAGAATTACTACTGGAAAAATATATAAAAGATAATTGGGCCATGTGGGTTCTCCGTAATAATTACGACCCGTTCCTTTAGCCAATTTAGTTCTTAATATAGGATCATTCAAGTCAGGTTTTTTTGTTATTGGGATAAGTGAATTCTTATCAATCCATCCTCCAAAGAACCAGACATGATAATTTTTCATCGGCTTGAGCACGAATCAAACAAACCGAATGTATCTATCTAAAAAGTTTATATGTTATACACACATATAGGAAGATTCTATGTAAGAAAAACTTTACCAGATTCTCTTTTCCAGAGTTAAACTATCCATTGCAAGGAATTTAGTTCTTATAAGTAAATGCTCAATACCCAAGTAAGCTAACGAAGTTTATAGTGCTTTCTAGGTAATCTCAGACCTTGCAGTTGGCCTTTATCCCCCCAAAATCTTGAGACTTTTTACATACAAAGGATTTACTTGTTACTAATATAATCTAGCCCATTTTCTTCTTTAGATCTACTTGTTTCACTCTAATAATATCATAAATCAAGTCAACGCAGAGAAAATGAATGCATTTCCATACTATTAACTTAAGTGAAATAGATAAGACATAATTTAGATTATACCACATCACTTATTTTACTAGATCTTACAAAGCCTGTTCATGCAGGATATGATCGAGTCTGATCATAGAAAATATTCTCTTCAAGCAAACCAACCTATCTTCTGTAGGGGGCTTGTGTGGTGGTTGGACCAAAGACACATTTAATTGTGAGTTCAAATATGGCAGATAAGATGAAGTCATATATATGTATGACCCAATCAATAGTTCAAGTCACACACTCCCATAATCCATTTTTTCTTCGGAGAATTCACTTCAACTATTCGTGTCGGTCAAATAAATAATCCAATTTTGTGAAGTTGAAGGGAAATATCCAAATACATGTCTTATTCTTTTAAATAATCCATATTTGTAGCAATGAAATACTTTTGTTCCTTCCCCAAATGATAAATGATTGATTCCAAATATCTATGATCCATATTCTCTATAAAGGACCGAAAATGCCTTGCTGACATATCATTGGAAAATGCATTAACATAAATACAATAATAAGAAGAGGTAATACAAAAGTGTGTAAACTATAAAAATGAGTCAAGGTAGATTGCCCCACACTAGCGGTTCTGCGTAATAACTCTACCAAAGATGATCTTATTACAAGAATAGCTTCAAGTATGCCAGTTACAATTTTTACTGCCCAATAACCAATTTGGTCCCAAGGTAAGGAATAAACAGTTATACCAAAAGATGCGATCAATACAGCCAAAATTGCACCTGTAACCCAAGTCAATTGGCAAGATTTTTTAAAACCACTAGTGAGATGCACACAAAATACGTGCAGGATCTTCATTAGGACCATCATACTTGCCGACCATCAATGAACTGATCAGATTAACTTAACAAAGTTAGCTTCAGTCATTATATATTGAACAAAAGCAAAAGCCTCAGTAAGGATTGGACGATAGTAAAAAGTCATAGCAAACCCCTTCGCCACTTGGACTAAAAAACAAGCAAGTGAAATTCCTCCTAAATAATAAAATATGTTGATAAGAAGAGGAACGTATTTACTAGTTATACCATCTGCAATTGCTTGAATCTCAAGACTTTCTTCGAACCAATCATAGACTTTATTGAGATAGGTAATCCAAGGGGACTCCCCCTCTGAGAATCGTTTATGAGAATTTCATCTCGTACCACTCAAAAAGAAATACCCAAATACTGGTTATAACAAATATATGTAATAGAATGTTTGCAACTTCTTAACTTAACCCTATGATTCCATTCTTCTCTGAAGATACAAAAAATAGAAATCCAAAAGCTCTTCTTAGTGGTTATAATGCCAAAATATCAATTTGGCTTACTGGTCTTTATCTTGATTGTTACAGGCCTTTTGAATATTCTATTTACTTAACTTTTTTTTTCTTTGTTTGATTTGTGTTTTTTTTGTGTGTAATGCGGCTTTATTGCTGTCTTCTTTATTATTGATAGGAATTCTCTTGTTAAGGCCCTATGAATCGATTAAAAAACCTTATATTCATACCAGAACCACAATGATTCAACAAAACCTTCAATCGAAGTCCAAAAATTCCCTGAGTAAGAACTATTGGATCATCACTTATTCAATGAATAGATATAATGAAAAAAATCCAAAGAAACGTTTGTCCTTTGATCAAAATAAAGATAAGCGACAGTTTGAAAGAATCAAAATCTTTCGATTTATTATAAAACTCTTTGAAAAAATTTTTTAAGTCTGGTTGCGGGGTCTAAATATTAAGTATGAATCATAGTTCTAATACTTTAAAATCTATTTTATATATTTCGTCCTCTAGATACTAGAATAAATATACAATGGGATAAAACCAACTCTATCAAGATGATATACTCATTCTCTATACTATTAATAGGATCAATTATAACAAGTCACACACTCATATTCCAGAAATACAGAAGCAAAGAAATTACATGGTTGAACTACCAAACCAAAATAGAATGGGCTAAAAATCTAAGACCTCAATGCTTCACTTTCTATTGAAGTATTGAAAAACTAGTTAGTCGGTTATTGTGAATTTAATTCATAGAAATTTCGTCCAGTAAGATGGAAGAATTATAAATATCCAAAATAATAGATAGAAATATTGCAAATAGAGCCATTGCAACACCCATCAAAGGAGTAGTTCCCCGCACAGGAGCTACTTTACTGTATCTTGAATTCAATGGTTTTAATAAATTCCCTATAGTAGTTCACCTTGGACTAGATCTAGAACTACCCTCAACGGTTTGTGTAGCCATAAATCCTATTTTTTATTCATTGAGATCTGTTGACTTTGTAT
>JASKGM010014846.1:0-23592 GCA_034509205.1 Ceratonia siliqua
TAGTTAGCAACCAAGGGGAGTGTTCTAGCTAAGTGCCGCACGGCTCATACTTGTGGGGAAAGAGTAAGGTCGTGACAAAAGACAGAAAAAAGAAGAGTATAAAATTATTACCAATTTACTTAAATTTCCATTGATCAACCACCTGAGCTGGTGTTGAGGGTTGAAAATTGTTGTCAAAGTGAGGGGTATTGAATGACAAGAGCCAAATTCATGTTTGGCCCTTCAGCAACAAACCCGTCACTTTCCAAGCAAAATGCCTGCAAAAGAACTAGCCTCTTCCGCTTCCATTGGGGTAATTCTAATTCGCAATTCCACACTCTTTAGTTGAATTGGGATAAATGAAGTCACCATTTTAACTTTACAGTTCCAGGAACTAACTATATAACATAATAACAAGTAACAGTTCTTTCAACGATCTCCCTCTTTCTCTCTCTTCCTTTTTTTCTCCTCTCTTTCTCTCTCCTCTGAGCTTAGGGAAGGACTAATGAGTGAATGGAGTGCCATATACCATAGTTTATTAACTTAAAGACTGATTTCTTTATCTGAGCTTTGTTTGTCTGCATTTTCAGAAATACTTTGCTGCTACAGTTTTAAGTATGTTGATTTCGTGTTGCTTGGATTATTATTTATCAACTTCATGCCTCCAGTGTCTCACAGAGAAACAAGCCAAAGAAATTACAGAAAATGAACTTTACACTAAGGATTTAGAAGATAGAGAGAGGGTTTTGGCTCAAAATGTAATCACCTACTTGATCAAGAAATGGGATAATCATTCCCCATTAAAGCTCCTCGTTCTCACTATCTTTATCCTTTTGTCTGACGTCTCAAAGGTAGAGGAGCTTTTGATGGAAATTAAAGAAACAGATGAAGAAGTTGCTAGATGGAAGAAAGCTTGTGAATTGGAAGTTGAAGCTGGAAAGACCGAGATTGAAGAACGTGATAAACTGGTAAAGGTTTTTGGGGGATTCTAGCCTATTCATGAGTAGCTGTTAGGTTTTATAATTTTTTAAATTTATATATTTAATTTTTAATTTTTTTTATAATTTTTATTTTAAAAAATAAGTTAAAAGAATTTAAAAAAAATTTGAAAAAAATTAAAAAATATTAAAAAGTATTAAAAAACATTACATAAAACATTAATCAAAAAATAATTAAAAAAATATAATAAGAAAACTAAAAAAATTAAAAAAAAAGGCTTTTGATTCTTTTTTTATTTTTTTAAATTTTTTAAAAATTCTTTTAACTTATTTCTTAAAATAAAAATTATAAAAAAAATTTAAAAATTTAAACTTATAATTTTAAAAATTAAAAGAAGCTCCCCTACGCAGGGGAGCAGTCACCAAGGTTTTTTTATCCCTGCTGTATGAATCATGAGGGGGAGAAGTGTGAGAAAGAGGGAGATTATATTAGAAAAAAGATAAAAAGTCAAAATATCATAATGAGATAAAAATGTCAAACGTTTAGGTCAATAAATAAATAAATAATTTTAATTTTATTAATAATTAAATAATTAATTAATTAATTAATCAAATTTAAATTAAAAAAATATTAGAACAATATTATTTAAATTAAGAATAGAATAATCAAATTAAAATTTTATATATTTTTGAGTCTTATTTTAATTAATTTGAAAAGCAAAGGTCAAATGTTTGACCATATATGGGTATGGGAGTCTGGGACACTTCAGTTTTAGTTTTTTTTTTTTTTGAAAAGGACATTTCAGTTTTAGCATATGGACATCAAAAGTATTTTTAGAAATCAATGTCATTATAATAAAAAAAAAAATAAGAGAGGACTATTCATACTCATAATTAAAATTTTAAAATTTATTTTAAAAATATTTAAAAAAATCTAAAAATTATAAAAAAAATTATAAAACAAGTATTTAAAAATATATAAAAAATAAAAATTTATTTTTTTATTTTTAAAGATTCTTGTAAAGTATTTTTTAAAATAAAAATAAAAATAATTCAAAACTTATTCATAAATAGAATAGTAATGCAAAAGAATATCAAATAAATCCTACTCTTTATGTTTTAAATTATTTATTATTTAAAATAATAATATAAAAAATAATTAAATAATTTTAATTTTAATTTTAATAAAAAATAATTATACTTAATTAAATTATTTTTATTAAAATTTTGTTATTAATTTATTAAAAGAAATAATAAATAAGAATAACCTTAAAAAAAATAATTAATATTTTATTAATATAATAAAATAATAAATAATTTAAAATAAAATACAAATTTTAAAATAATAAATAATTTAAAACGACAGAGAGAATAAGTTTATCCCAACAGAAGAGAGATGTAAAAGTGGGAAAGTAGCCAGCCAAGCATCCACATTGGTTGGCTCTCATTGTTCTAACTTCTAATGAAACCAACCTCAAGAAAGCGATACCCTATGGAGATTTCGTGAACTTACGCATGTAATTTAAGATTAAAATTTAAGGTTGGAATTTAATTTGAATTTCTGAATCAGTTTTATTTGGACCGGGTTTTTTGTTTCGCTCAGCGCAACCGAATATTAGCAAATTTTGTATTTTTTAAAAAATAAAATAAATTATATTTAAATGAAAAATTTCAAACAAACCAAATTTAAATCATTTTTGTATTTTAATAAATAAGTCCGACCTGAATTAAAAACAAATAATTATGGAAAGACAACAAGGCTATATTCATCGCTTATTTGCTGCCGTAAGAAAAATTATAATTTTATGATAAATATATTTTACATTTTCAAGAAAACTGATGTAAGAAAAACAAAATGAATAAGTGAAAATAATTTTTTCAAATAAAAAAGTAATCTATCCCAAAATTATAATTTTATCATAAATATATTTTTCATTTTTACCTTTCCATAGCTGGACATGCCGTACCAAATTCCGAAAGCACCAAGCCAATGTAATAAAAAAGAAAAAAGAAAGAAAAGATAAGTCATCTTTATTCTCCCCCTCATGGTTGGTTATAATCTTCACTAATCTCGTCGTTGGCTTCGTATTTTCCCGATATAATTAAAGCCAAGATTTAAACCCTAAGCCCGCAATTAGAATTCCTATTATTAGTAGCAGAGGATCAAGTTATGATCTTTTCCTCCAAATCCCATTTGAAATTGATTTCCGAAGCCATACATTAGTGTGATTCAGTTCGGCAGTGTAACAATTTAGGGTTATTTTCAAGAAAGAATCGTGGAGGAATTTTGAAAACCTAGAGTTCAGCACCAAACTTTGAAGTCATATAACAGAGCAACATGCCAACACAGTGCGATTTACTAACCTCGAACCCGTATCGAGTTGAATTTTGAGTCCGAATTTCATTGAGCAGGGACTCTGCTACTCAATCCGATGGAGGTTATCGGGGGCGCGCTTCGCCAAGCGTTTATGCCGAAGCGCGAGTACGAAAGCCTCAGGGAAGAAGAAAAAGCATGGAGCAAGCTTCAGAGACCTCTGATAACGGCTTTCTTGGCTGTCATTTGGCTTGTAATCTTCGTATGTACGAGTATTAGTTTGAATATCGTGTTTCCGGGTAAAGATGGGAAGAGGCCGTTCTGCGTCGATCGGAGGCTTCAGTCGATACAGATAGGTACAAAGGGTGGATCCGATTCGGATCTGTTTCCGGGCTCTGCCTTTTATCTCACGGACCAGGAGATTGCGGATTATTACTGGATGGTTGTGTTCATTCCTTCCATGATCATCTTCTTGGTGTCAGTTGTGTATCTCATTGCTGGTAAGGAATTGTTTTTTAAATTTGCTTTGGGTTAAATTTTTTGTTTGATTGGTGAGAAAAGAGAGCAAAACGAGAAAATATTACGCCAAAATCTTTATGGTTACCACTTCTCACCAGTCACTGGTGATGTCAAAACATCTATAGCTATTATGGAGAGGATATCATTTGTAGCAACACATTTGGGAGTATTTAGGAACCTAGGATGGAGAATTTTTGGGAAATAAAGAAATTTTGGAGTGGCCTGCTGGAAATCTTTTCCAAACAAGGAGGAAACAGATAGCAACATTGTCGGAAGAACTGCACGGTGGGGATTGCCTTTGCAATGAAAGTTCATTATCTATTGCCATCTACTCTGAAATCTCTTTGGGGTGAAAAAGGAATAACCTCTTTTCTTCAGTGCCAAATGAAAGCAGCTTGGAAGTTTTAAAAGCACAAAAGGCTGAAAAAATATATAATGGATATAAAATACTAGTTTCTTATTATGATGCCTTTATAATCTCTTTTATACTAGCATCAAATCCCTGCCAAGAATGAGTAATAACCTTGAATTTAGTTTAAGTTCAACCTGTAGTCTGTATCCATGCTGTCAATAAAAGATGAACTAGAAAATGAGAAATATATATATATATATATATATATATATATATATATATATTGTTGATTAGCCTTATCTTAAAGTGGTTCTTGCTGAACTGATTAGCAAAAGACTTAAGTGCTCTTGGTCTTAGATGCTATCTTCTATGATGTTTAGAATGCTTGTCAACTGCACAAGAGAAACGTAAATTATGTTGATTTTAACTCCATCAAATAGTCTATCTAGTTTATGGTAGTAGAAGTTTATAGATAAATGTGAGTAGTGAAATTTGTTTGATATTAGTAATGGAAATATTTTGAGGAATAATTTTGAAATTTGGCTATGCTTTTTAAGTAATTGTGGAGGATTATCAGAGAATTTGATCGTTCAAAGAATTTCCAAAATGCTTTCTGCATTTTGTTAAATTTCATTACTTGATGCATTTCTAAGATGAGAGTCAGGATAGGAGAATTTCTACTCTATCTGAGTAGAGTTATTCTCTCCGATACAACTTTTGGATTCATAGTCCAGTACAACTGTACATTTGACTTCATCTAAGTTCAGGCGGAGCCACTATATGGTTATACAAATTTTTTGAACCCAAGAGTTGTGCAACTGGAATTAACATAGAATTACTGAATTAGATAGAGCATTGCTCATTTCACTTATACTTTTAAAACAAGGATTTGAACTTCTCATTGGAAATTAAGAATATGCCCCAAATTCAGCATTGTCATGGCAAATTATTTTACCGAGGTTTATGTTATTTTTAGAGCTTAAGTTTTTACAGGAAATCCAGTTTGTGTCTTTATTTGAATAAATATTCAATTTACATAGGGGAACTTGCATTCCTTTTTGTGCACTTGTACCTGAATTTGTCAACTGCCAACAGAATGCTCTCTAATTTCTATATGGTTTATGTTGTCCAAAAGTTGTTTTCAACCTTTTTAATTAAATATCTATTCTCTGGTAGTGTAGTAACGTCCAATGGTGTTTTAAAACTTGTGTTGCATAAATACCAGTTTTGGTTGTTTGTGGCATAGTTTCTTGGTTTTGGTTATATTTTATAGCATAGGAGGGTTTTTTTGTGTGGAAATACTTAGATAATTTTTTTTTTAATGATTGCAGGCATCACCGTGGCTTATTCTGCTCCAATGAGGCATGGATGTTTGAAGGTGGTTGAAAATAATTACTGTGCTTCAAAAAGGGGTATACTTTCTTCTCTCTATCAATGTATGATAAGGAGGACAGCAGTTAGAGAGATTATACCATAATGTTTTTGTCCTGTCTCCTGTGCTCTATGCAAAATTGTGGCATCACTATTTATCATATACTTGAACATATGATGGGCCAAGATGCTGCTGGTACTTGCATTTCTTTCTTGACTAAGTTCTTTATAAATTGAATAACCTACTTTCTTTGGATAACTTACAGGAGGGGTTCGCTGTCTATCTATCTTGAATCTCATCTTTGCTATCATTTTTGGACTTCTTGCTTTGTTTCTTGGTTCAAGCCTCCTGACATTAGTGAGCAACTGCTCTGTACCACTGTTTTGGTGCTATGAAGTTGCATCATGGGGACTGGTTGTTCTATATGGTGGCACTGCCTTCTTCCTGAGGAGAAAGGCAGCAGTGGTTCTTGATGAGGGAGACTTTAGTGGCAGAAATCTTGGGCTGGAAATGCTAGAAGCAAACTCCCTGGAAGTCACACCAGAGGTGGAAAGGCGTGTTAATGAAGGTTTTAAAGCATGGATGGGGCCGTCTCTTCTATCCTCTGACGAAGAAGACGAACCTGAAAATTATGAGGAGGCACCTCACGAAATTCATACCAATTCGAACAGACAACGACTCTGAACTTGATAAATTCAGGGTTAAGACATTGTCCTTTCCAGCCTTTTATACAGAGTGCTGCGATCAATTCAGTTATGAGGAGGTACCTAATGTAATTCGTATTGACACAAACAAATGCTGATTAAAGGGTACGGATGGCTCCTTTGAGCTGCAACGTTATCTGTTTTGTTAGGGAATCTGTGTAATTTGTGAGTAGTTAACTTGTGAACGATCAAGCTTTGGTTCGCTTGCGTTGGGTTCTTTAGTCAAGGCTTTTGCTAAACTTCTTCCTGATATTCTCCATCTAGATCTACTTTTTGACATGGTTTGTGTACTTCAATTACGGTTGACTTGTTGCATTCTCTAGTTTTGGCTGGCTCCCTTTAAACATTGAATGTAATGCGGTTCAGTCGTGGAGTTTTGGAGGAGATGAAGCTTGACAGTAAAGATTAGTGTTAAAAGTGACGCGGAGGTCGGTTTGGATAATTTTTTGTTCGAGTAAAAAAAAATTAATTTTAATTTCGATAACAAAAAGAGAACTATTAAAGATGTCTAAAGATATGTTAACAAATATGAATTTAACATAACTTCCCACTATAATTTTTTATTTTTAAGTTAAAATTAATATTAAAAAAAAAGATCAAAACATACCTAACGTATATATGTGGGAGAAAATAAATTTTGTGGGAGAAAATAAATTTAGTCATGTTAATAAAATTATGATCATTTACTTAATATAAATATTTAGCAAAATCATAAATTTTAATTGTTTAAATTAAATTTTAAATTGACAGAATTCAATTACATTTTAATTTTACGATAATATCCTTTGTTAATGTTATTTCAATAATGACCCCTGCGGTAAAAGTGGAGCCGGTTTCCGTAACTTTCTTGGTATTTACCATTCCACCTGTTCCACGATCTACTAGTGCAGGAGTCCCAGCTTGCAGACTTCTCCATGACTTCTTTGTACAATTTTTCTTCTTCCTCCATCTTCATCTCTCCTCAAGTCCAAGCTATCACTTGTTTTTTCCCCTTTGGAACCCAGAATGAGTGAGCCAACCTCCTCTCTGTCTCCCAGCCTTTCTCTCTGTTGTCTCTTCATTCCAATTTCCCAGTAACAACAGAAATGGTGATCTACGGAAGAATAACGTAGTTAATCTACAGAAATTCTTTGGCATTTGTGTAAAAATTATAAGAATACAATAGTTTTTTCATCTCAAATCAATTCTTAACTCTTCTTGGAGTTGGGACCACGAACCCGTCTTGGGTTATGTGGTGATTTCATGGCTTCGGATGAGCACATTGCCTTATGTGGTCCATCTACGAGTCATGGGAAAATAGAACCAATCCTGTGATCTTTTGATATGACCAAATCCACACGCATCTTTTGGATAGATTTAAAAATATGAAGAAAATTCATATTTCTTTAAGAAAAATAAGTTGAATTCTATTTTTATTTTATATTTCAAACAATTCAAATTAAAAAATTATAAATTGAATTTTCAAACTTTAGAAGTTCTAGACACGCGTGTATTTAATGATGGAAAGTTTAATTTTTTAAGAAACAGAGCTTTTTATAGCAATATTTCAATTTACAAAAGAAGGGAATGTTCTATAAAAATTGTCAGCTAAACATGTCAGAAAGTTAGTTGGGTGGGGTATTGCGTTGTGACAATAATTGCCCTTAAACTTAACATTCAACTCGGCAACCAGCCACCCACTTTTATGTCCCACAGTACTCGAGGACGCCAAGAATCCCTAGTCACCGAAATTTCAATGCTGCAAATGGAAGCGCTCCAGTGGCTTGAAATTCTCGAGTACCAGCTAATCGGCCACAAGCCCCCCGACAAAGCATCTCCGCAAAGGTACCCCAGTTATGCAATATTGGCTCATTCATAGCTTGTTACGCACTTTAAAGGCATCTGGAACGGGAAATTTCTCTGGACATATTGAACTTTTGCTTTCTGATAATATGACCTTGGTTGCTCTGTGACAGATTATTGCCTACCCAGAGATGTGGAATCCCAGCAGGTGTTTCTGGGTCAAGTTAACCAGGGTAGTAAATTCAATGGTAACTTTGTACGGGGCTGGAATTATTGTATACTGTCTATGGCTATTGAAAAAATGGCAAGAGGAAATAATTGGGATGCCTTCGTCTTCATTTCTTGCCAGACCATTGTAAGTCTTGTTTTGTTTTGTTTTATTTTAATCTCAAATTTAATCGTATTTCAGTGGTTCATTGTATACTCTTTCCCGCCCCTATCATTGTTTTCTTGGTTTAATTGGTTGTTCTACGTGTTTTAATCAAATGGTTGTTCCATTCCATGTACCCATTTTACTCTGTTTTGTGATGCTTGATTTAGTTGCAAATTAAAAGCAGTTTTCATCTTTATAAGTGAACAACCATGGGAGTTCTGCACTCAGCTGAACTGAAAGTGATCTGCAGATGAACTTCTTGCTGTTAAAACATGGAAAAATCATAATCAGTTGAAGCTTTTAGTGTGGAGTTTCTGATTGCAGCAATTCCAAATTAAGAGCTTTCTTGACTGTGGTTTCTCCCTCGTGAACAAAGAGAATTTTCATCTATAGAGAACTATCAAGCGATCATTGATTTTCATTCTGTTTTATGTATTTTTAAAGTTCTTCATTGTTTTTTCTAACAAATTGGCGCTTATGTTGAACAGGTTTATACATATATGTCTGGCTATAGGAATTGCTCTCTGCTTAGGCACGATATGTGGTTATGTAGTCGCCAACTGTTTCAGCGATTGCATGCTTTGCATAGTATCCTCTTCGTTGAGATTGTATATATATAGGAGCTTTTTCTATTTCAACTTTGTTTTAGAGTTATGCATCTAGTTAATCCTTGATACGTTTCAGTACATTGTCGTCATCTGCTGTCTTCTTCTCTTGGAAGTTGCTGTGGTTGTCATTATATACCTCAGGATGGACTGGCTAGCGGTAAGCTTTCTCAAAATTGTCATGTAAACCTGCTGCTTTTTTCAAAGTAACATGAAATCCAGTTCATATTGTCTCTCTGAGAGATTGATCACTTAAAATCTAGGTAAGTTACTATGGGTGAAAATGTTAAACCTAGGAAAGGGGATCAGAGTGTAGCTTTGAAAGAGTCTCATTTCTAAGAATAAACTATTATGTTAGTATATCACTCTCATCCTTTCTGGATGCCAACTTATCGAATGTTAACCTCAATTCTCATGAAATTTATTTTCCTGCACATTGATTTTTTTACAAGCACCTTTTTAAACATGGTCTTCTTTTGTGACAGAAAATAAATAAGTACATTGATCAGAACCATTCAGAGTTGAAGAATTTTGTTCTCTTCCACCTAAGGATGTGTCGCATTATTCTTTTTGTATCTTTGGTACCACAGGTAATATTATTTTATTTTTTCTGATTAAAGATGTGAAGATGAGAGAAAGATAGTTGTGCTTGGACAAAAGCTTTTTTTGGTTGATTTTTCTTTTCTAGCATGTGGGACAAAGATGTTGTTGAAAATCTATCCAAACACTAAAAATAATTGGAGCTAACATCAAGACAATGGAACTTCTGAAAAAAATGCAGAAAGTATCATGCATAGTACCATAATGTAACCTATAGTGCAAATTATAAGCGATCTTGTTGTAAGAAAATTATGAAACCCCATATCCCAACCTTACTTCGAAACTAAACTAAGGTATGCAAGAAAATAAGCTATTGCAGAAAGTCCCAATTGCAACCTTGATTAGTATTTTTGGTGTTGTGGACAGGTTTCCTCTCATTGTTCTTTATTTTGAAAAGAAAAATAATTTTTTGAACTCTATAGCAAGTGCTGATGTTTTCTAGCATCTGAGTACATCCAAATGCTGATACAGACATTCTTCTTTTCCATTACCAGTGACACCAGTCTGTTCTCAGAAAAGAAAGCTGATTATTCTATCTCATTCTGCAGATAAGTGCAATTGTGCTGGCTATTTTTCGCCGGGCTGCTGGTGCTGAGAGAATGTCTCTCAACCATTCTGTCATTCCTGATTTCCGTCAATCCTTTCTAGTGGTACCCAACTCACTTGTACATGATAACGCGACAGACTAATTTTGCTGTGATATGAAGTTTGGAGCAGAAAAGACCAATAAATTACAGAACATTGTCTTTATATTAAGGGCATTGTTCATTTACTCCCAGGGGATAATCACATTGGTCATTATGGACATTACTTCATTTCCGGTTTAAGTTGAAGTTGAAACTTTTGAGCTATGAAGAGAATTCTCAGTACAGACATGGTAAACTGTTATAGTCATGACTCATAACAAAGAGAGGAGATCTAGGATGTAAATTGCCCGTTTGGCAACAACTTTCGTCCCTGACAAGTTGCTTTTTTGTGGCAAAGTGGTAGTTGATAATTGCTTTATTCTTAAAAGTATTTTTTGAGAAAAAAAGCTTAGAAGCAGTCATTTTGAAAAATAAGTTTTTATTTTTATTTTTGATTAAAAGTCATTTTAAGTAGAAAAAAAATCTTTATTGACAATATTATGTTGTACTGTTAACTAATTTTTATTATTGTCTATTCCATATACAATTTTCTTTATTTTTTATAATTTTAATAAAATTATAATATTTTTAAAATATTTTATTTATAAAAATAAGAATAAAGATTCTTAATAATATATTTTATAATTTTAAATTTAATTATAACATTTTTTTAAATTTATAATAAAATATTTTTTATCTAAACATAATATAAAAAATATTTTTATATATTCTTTTTTATAATTTTATTTACATAAAAGTACTTATATATTTTTATATTTAAATATAATAAATTTATTTTTTTAATAAAATTATTCTTACATAATTATATTTAAATATTAAATATTTATTTTTTAAAAATCAACACTTTTACTTAAAATTAAAAAATACAAAGTCATCTAACACTTCCTATATTAAAAAATTTGCAGTAGGTTGTCCATACAGATTATTTAAATCTTTTGCAAATATATTATTCGACGGGGTTATGAAAGGTAACTTGGGACTCTGTGTGCTGAGTTATATATACCTGGAAAGCAACCGATCACAATTATCGTCCTATACTGGTATCTTTCAAGCACAGAACAGGGTAAAACGAAGACAAAAACTATTAAAAAAGGGTGTCCACATGGTTCCACTAAGTTATTGAGGTGCTTCCTACTGGGTTAAATGATCACGTGTTGTTCGCAAGTCACAAAATATTTCGATTTGGTGGTAAACTGAAACGACACAGTCAACCCAAAATCTACCATTTCGGACGAAATACTAATTTCATTTCTCACTCTTCGGATTCTTTCACGGGGGGACTATGCTACAGTCCCCCAAATTTATGATCGCCTTCCTTTTATGTAAATTCTGCACGGTCACCACCAATAGTATTCCCGAGTTGCTTAATTGTAGTTATCCCTATTCATCATCAGTATCAGTATCAGTATCAGGATACTCTTTGTTGTTCGTAACAGGACTCTTAGAAGATCTTGGTTCTGCACCATCCGGGTATGTTGTTTTGTTACATGCATGTGCACATAACCCTACTGGTGTTGATCCAACCCTTGAGCAGTGGGAGCAGATTAGGCAGCTGATAAGATCAAAAGCCTTGTTACCTTTCTTCAACAGTGCTTATCAGGTAGGCTTCTCTGCATGCAACAAATTTCTCATCTTTTTACCATGGAGGAATTCTTGAATGTAAATAGTCCACCATCGACCACTATAAAAACAGAAAGCCATCCACTTGAAAGAACTTGATCCTGCGGCTTTGCAAGTGCAGAAAAATTCAGATGTAATATTATAGTTTACAATGGCCAATGTCTCAAATGCATATTCTTTAGTTAACAATTGGCGTTATAAAATCTAATCTACTTTTGGTGTGATAGGGTTTTGCTAGTGGAAGTCTAGATGCAGATGCACAGCCTGTTCGCAGGTTTGCTGCTGAGGGGGGTGAAATGCTGCTAGCCCAGAGTTATGCGAAGAACATGGGGCTTTATGCCGAACGTGTTGGTGCCCTAAGCATGGTAAGAGTTCGACTTTAATGCATTAAATGTTGACAACATTTGTATCTCATGGAATCTGATTTTTTGTTTTGATCACATCTTGGATCGTTGTTTTCATTTAGAATGGACATGTAATCTTCAGTTATAAAGTTTCTTTAGGGCTTTTTTTTTTCTGCCACCGATTTTGGAGTAACAAAAATTTATTGTTATCTTCTGATGATTAGCCCTTATTTAACCTAGGTCTGCAAGTCAGCTGATGTTGCAAGGAAGGTTGAGAACCAGCTGAAACTTGTAATCAGGCCCATGTACTCAAATCCTCCCATTCATGGTGCATCCATCGTTGCTGCCATTCTCAAGGACCGGTAGACTGTTCTGGTTGACTTTGAAACTGAACCAGGCAAAGAAGGATTTGTAGTTGACTATGCATTCTTTTCTGATGAATTATAGTGTTGAACGGCCATAGTCAGAGTTGTTGAATTTAGTGGCTATTGCTTAGTATATATACAGTTCATGCTTCCAATATATGTGAGTATACCTTTAGAAAGGAGATTCTAAAATAAATGGTACTGAAGTCATCTCCAGATATGAGGATTGTGTTTTCGAACCCCAGCTGGAGTCAAATGAGAAAAAAAAAAAACATAATGGTGTTTATTAGTGGAATGAATTATGGTTGAGATTGCTTCAGTGTTTAATACTGCCAAAAAGGAGATGATGGAGATCCTAGTCTAAATACTTTTGCTTGGTGATTTTTCTTCGTTAGAATTTTCTTCTTATGCAGACCTATGTTTGCTTCACTTTCAGGGATTTGTACAATGAATGGACTGTTGAGTTGAAGGCAATGGCTGACCATATTATCAGCATGCGTCAACAACTTTTTGATGCTTTGCGTGCCAGAGGTCTGTCTTTACAGTATTATTTTTCCGTTTCATTTCCCTCATTATTTGTGCTTCTTGGGTGGTTCCTATCTTGATTGTTGCACGAGTATGAGAGAAGTTATTGTTTGATTACTCAAACTTTTCTTTCTCTGCCTTTCCCTTCGCTTTTAAAGATTTGGGGCATGCCTACTACCTCTTAGTGGATTTATGAAGTTTTTATTGCAGTTGTACTTACTTCTCCTTTAATTGGTCAGGGACGCCTGGTGATTGGAGTCACATTATCAAGCAGATCGGAATGTTTACTTTGGATTGAATCCAGAGCAAGTTTCCTTCATGACTAAAGAGTAGCATATATACATGACATCTGGTGGGTAAGAGGCTCTCTTTCTGACTTCATTAGTGATTCCATTCTCTGTCCTTTATTTTCCTGTGAAGCGTGAACGCGGCAGCTCATCTCCTCGTTATCTTCCTTACCTGCATTTGCCAAATTCTTTTCCCCTTTGAAGAAGCAATATGAACCTTGTTAGGAGATGAATTTCTAAAATCTTCGCAGTTTTGTTTTATGGTAATGTTAAAACATAGGATTAGCTTAGTTACTTCTCAATTTGAATAACATTCTGTCACACGCCTTTCAGTATGATGGTTTGGTATGACATATAATATTATATATGTGTGATAATCTAAGGATTCTGTGATCAGAAGCATACTTGATTAAAAATTATTTCTGCCATCGATGGATGCAACTTCTACCTGGCTCGGGGGGGGCCATATTTTAGACTACCAATCCTTTTGTCTGATAAGCTGGAATTCTCAATATTGATTGTGCAGGATGATTAGCGTGACCAGTCTGAGCTCCAATACAGTTCCTCATCTGGCGGATACAATACATGCAGCTGTAACACGAGCTGTCTAAAATATGATACTGGCGGCGGTTTTGATCCTGCCCCCTTTTAAAGGACTTACATAATTGTTGTTGTAATAATTGTCAGACAACAAATTGGTGGTTTAATTTTAAGACGATGTGGAAATCTACCCACCGGGCACCAGTTTGAGATGTTAGACCATCTAGCATTAATGCATTTTTGTTATTCATTGGCATGATCATATATATATATATATATATATTTCTCTACTCCCGTAATTTTCTTCTCAACGACAGATATTATAATGGGGTGGGGAAAAGATATGTAGGTGTACCATTCAGATCAAGATTTACATCACCCAAAAAAAAAGAGTAAATTGCGCACAATTAAACTGAATGGCAATATTATTTTCTTTTCAATCACAAATTAAGTCTAATTACTGTAGAAGTAAAAATAAAAAGGAAATGATTACCAAAAAAATAAAAAATTTACATTCTTTACTCTCTCTCTATATATAAAATATATCACAAGAATTGCGGACTCTAACAACCGGAGGTTTTTTGCTATAACAATTGACAGGCAGCTATCTACACCCCTTCAACAAATAAGAAGAGGGGCTTGAGAAGGTCATAGCCGAGGATTTACTCTTATCCCCTTTACCTGGTGTTCCACATTCGCTGAAGTCAAGTATGCGTCGCTCCATCTGCAAACATATTATATTTAGCTAAGTCAGTGATACTTGGAAGATGCAAAATTCACCACCAAAAAAAATCACAGGAAAATGAAGCAATAAGAAAGTCAGGCAAATCCAGCTTTACCAAAGCATTTGAAGCCAATTGAGGATGGTTCCCAGGCTGATCATGCGGATCGTTGTTTTCCCGGTCCACATCCCTGGCGTTTCCAGATGCATCTTTTAGTAATGACTTGGGAGTTTCATTTCCCAAAATCTCCTGAGCATTGGCATAAGCAGCAGCAGTTTGTTCACTGATCTGTTTCATCAACCCGATTGCATCATAGCTTCTATCGCCTGGGCTCATGAAATACCCAAAATCCTGCAAACATGTTACAATGTTAGTGGGGGGAAAAAAACAATCTACTTGAAGACAATAGTCATCCAACAGAACTTGCGGTACCTCAAATGTTATTTCATTATCGATTCTAGGGCTAGGAAGAAAAGTGTTGAGGAACCAAGGAGACTTCCATGCAGAAGGTGATTCAATGCTTCTTCTATATGGTGTTCCACCAAATCTGGCAACAAACACAGCCAAACAAACAGTCAGTAACAAGAAATGTGAACCATTGACACCAACAATGACTTGAGACGTCAGAGTAAGAGAGAAAGGGTAACATATGTCAGTGAAGTCATACTGTTGCAAATAATAGAAATCATAAAAATAAATTTTCATTGCCAAGCACTGTTAAATGGCAGCAGTAACCTCATTAGAGGTTTCAGTACCGAAATTACTCAGCAATGATACTAAAAAAGATAACACAGTGATTAAATGAATATTACATGCTAAATGTTTCAAAACCAGCACCATTTCCAGTATGATCACCAGAATTCTCCCCAGGGGCTGATGAACAAACAGATGGTACACAAGTAACAGAAACTGAAGAAATTTCATGCTCCTTTACACGAACAGAAGGAGAGCTATCATTTGAGCATGGATTTCCAGAAATTGATTTTGAAGAGATGCTCTGATTTGGAGCTGCTTCCACGGTTCTATTCTTCAGATTTTTGGGAGTTCTAGCTCTTGGCCTCTGAATTCCGTCACTAATTTGATTAGGAGAATACAATAGCAAGTCATTCATATCATGTTCAATTAAGACTCCAGAAGGTTGTCGCACCTGATAAAGGTAAAGAAAAAGAGAGAAGTAAGTACATTTACGAATTCCGGATATCACTTGCTTACATCAACAAAAGGTCAAGAACAGTACTTACTATCTCAGAAGCAGCATCAACCTCAACATCAACCTTCGTCTTAGAATCAACGTCAAGAGGTTGCAAGATATCCTGAGAATTAATATCACCAGTATCTTTTTCTGACTTTCTGTAGCTTAAAATTGTACATTCATTTTGTCCCTCTACTTGTTCCCCTTTCAAAGCTTGTCTACAATTTTCTTTATCATCAACAGTGGCTCCAGATTTCTTTCTTTGCATTGAAGATGGAGGAAGCATATCTGCTTGCCTAGTCTCATTGTCTTCAAACATGACATCCAAACGTGAAAAATGTGTAGTCAACACGGATGTCATGTCAGTCACAAGTTTCTTGTCAATTCTCTTATCTGATAGCGGCGATAACAAGTCTCGGTGTCGTTTCTTTAATATGGATGGTGTACCCGTGAAAGTTTTAGCAGCACTTTTCAACAAAGCATCTGGACTGTCATCACGAGAAGGTGAGTCCCATAACCTTAGGGGAGTTGGACAGTTCATAGAAGACATCATAAGTCGGCGAATACCCAGTGGACTAAATTCTTGCTGCATATCACCTCCAGATTGTATAAGATCACAGCTGAAGAAAGGAATATCCAAGCTTGGAAATCGAGGAGGTTCATAACACAGAGCTCCTGTGTCTTCCTGTTCTTTATGTACAATTGTCTTTTCATCCATTGGATAGCAAGTTTTCTTGGTATCTGATCCGCAGCCAAAAGTATTTACAGGGACCAACCTTGAAGCATCCTTCCCAATATCTGGTCGCTCATTCATTTCTATGCTATCTATAGCGCCAATACAAGGAGAAATGGATGAGTCGTTGGCATAAATGAAGTCATGTGCTCTGGAGACAAACTGCTGAACATCAGCTCCAAATAATTGATTGGCTTCAGCAGTATACACTAGTCTACCATCATTAGCAGAAAGTACCGAAGGAACAGTTGGAAAAGATTGGGAGCATGGAGTTCCTACTAAATTATTAGATCTTGGAGGACAAGTTAGAAGTGTATCTGAGGTTCCACCAGGTTCAGATATCTGGATGTCAGATGATTGACAAAGAAATGAAGTGCATCCGGACAAAACCATATCAACACCTTTGTTATAATCTCCAGAGGAAAAGCATCCATCATTTATTGCATCTGAAAATAGGACTCTACAACATTCTTCATCAGATATCAACATGTGCTCTGGTTTAGCAGAATCCATAGATGTGGGCCCCATGGATGTTGAAATACCTATCCCCACTGAAGTCTGAAATGGAACATTCATAATACCATGGCTTTCATCAGAAGCTATACAATCTCTTTGCAAAAGTGAGGATTCCTGGCCCAATTCTAATGATGAAATATTGGGTAAGGCATGTAAATTAAACTGATAATCCTGGCTTGCAGAATTTCCAGGCTCTTCTGAGTAATTTTGCTCAATGAATTGAGAAGAGGACTCCTCTTCGCGAGCTATGTCTGGGATGGATATAGTAACATCATCCAGAGATATGTAATATGGCTCTGAACAGGATACTTGACTAGGACTGTTGTCCTTTCCTAGACTGGAATCTTCATTTGGCTTGAATTCCTCTCTAGTATGTAAAACAACATTTGCAGAAGGAATGCGACTAGCATTAGCTGACTCTTGGCTACCCTCCGAAACTTCCTCTCCTTCAGTTCCCTTCTGACCATTGTCATCTCCACTACACTGTAACCTCGAGGAGGTTGAAACCATGGGTTGATTTGGATGTCCAACATTCGGTACATCTTGGAACTGAGTAAGCAAACCGGATGCCAAGTAAGAATCCAATTTCTTTTTGACTGAACTGTTCCAGTGATTTTTTATAGCATTGTCCGTCCTGTTGACTCAGAAGACAAGTACATCACAAATTCAGACGCTTACGGGCAATCAACAAAATACAAAGATTCAAAAGTGCACATGGAAAATCAGGAACATTCCGATGGCATCAGTCATGGAACATAAATAAAATTTGAAAGAACTTAAGAGAAAAATAGAAGACACGACCCCAAATTCAAGTTAATGCATCGCCCATGGCTCCTTTTCACTCGCTTCAAAAAAAAAAAAAAGGGAATCTATGTACCTTCCAGGCAAGAACTTTGTCAATTCTGCCCATCTGTTCCCATAAATCTGATGAGCACGTATTAGAGCCAACTCCTCTTCCTGGGTCCATGCTTCCTTGTTTATACCAGGATTGAGATGATTATGCCACCTAATAAGTTGTTATAAATTACATTAGCCAAAATGAAGTACATCGCCCAACCATACTTCAAAACAGTAAGACAGAGCCTGTACTATGATCTACGTATTAGGCTACAAAAATAAATGAAATATAGATAAAGATACTTTAATGACATATACAAACTAGAAGATCCAATAAGCTTACCTTTCTCGGCACTGCTTACCAATACGTCCAGATAAATGCTGTGCAATAGTAGACCACTTTTTTGGCCCATATTTGTTCACCAAATCAATTATTATTTCATCTTCCTGTTTGCATTCAGATTAGACAGGAAAGTTATATAAGATATATTATCTGAGAAACAAACCAAGTAATGTTTAACATCAGAACAAAGTCCACCATGCAGAGATAAAATCAACGCAAACTAGAAATGGGAGGTATAGATTACCTCTTTAGACCATGGACCTTTGACAAGTTCCGGATTTAAGACTTTCTGCCACCTATGTAGGCATTGTACATCCGTTCTATCCTTGAAACACTCCGCTATAAACATATATAATTGACAATTATAAACAATGACTAAAGAAAATAATGCAAAAAGAAGTTGCATACATTAAAAAAAATGCTTGAAATGGTTAGCTTGTTCACAATGAACACACTAAAAGGCAGGCCAAGCAGTCTAAAATAATAACATAGAGAAGAAAACTATAAACAGGGTTTGGCGAACTTTTCAAAAGGACTATTCTTGTCGCTCGAAACTCACAAAGGAAAAATATATGATTCCCCCAACAAACGTAGGGTTTATTTCATTTGAATCCACTCAGCTGAGACTTCGTTTGTCAACTTGAAGGAATTAAACAACAAACAGGGTTTGGCGAACTTTTCAAAAGGACTATTCTTCTCGCTCGAAACTCACAAAGGAAAAATATATGATTCCACCAACAACATGTAGGGTTTATTTCATTTGAATCCACTCAGCTGAGACTACGTTTGTCAACTTGAAGGAATTAAATAACAAACAGACACACACAATATACCCTCAAGCACGAACTGGATGTTAGTGGAATTAAGTGATGAACAACTTCATGAAGTAATAATGAACATATGCACATTGATACCTAAATAATACCTATTTTTTTCCAATTCTTTCCTTTAAAACGCTGAACAGCCATTCCCAAAATCTCATCCTGCAGAAACAATATCCATTACCATCACTTTATAATATAAGCTTTTTCATGTGTAATTATGAGTAAATTACTATCTTGAAAATATAAAAAAACAATAATATCCAAAATTCTAAATGCACAATAATATAAAAAATATGAAATCGCCAAGGTAATAAATCTATGGCTGAGAATGAAGACGAAGCAACTCAAAGATAAAAACAAATATATATATTTATGTGCCATAAAGCATGCTTAGTTCAATAACAAGTTACCAAATATTGTTGCACTTGCACAAGAAAAACAACGTTACCAAGCTTTAGAAAGATGAAATATGTATGAATATCCAAAAATTATACCTCTTCAGGTGTCCACTGTCCTTTTGTAGAACGCCTTGTAGGGCCACTAGTCCTCCTACAGATAGAAATCTTTTAGTTAATCAAAATTCATTTAATCCCATCGCCAGTTTCACAATGGAAGAAAAAACTTAATATGGTTATCATAAAAAGAAGTGACTGTTATTGGTTCAACAGAAAGGGAATACAAACAGAGAGCAAGGAAGATAAACTTAGGATGGAAGATGGACCATGTTTTGGAAATAAAGGTTTTCCATCCTCACTGCTGTTACTAAGTTTCCTAGTTTTGGCTCTAGAAAAGAACAATTTGATATTCACCCATAAATCATTCTCTTAAGAAATAAAATAACAGTTCCAGAGATAAATATGTCAAATGTTAATGGTTGAAGGTGCTACACACCAATAAAAAAATGCCTTCTATCTAGAAAAATACAGAGGTTGCACCAACAATAAACTGCCTGTCACACTAACCTTCATTAGGTAAAACTTCACTTATTTTCAAAGGACAAAAGAACAAATGCGTTATAATATTAATAAAAGATAAGAATTACCCATGCAGTGCTCTAATTTTCTGAACACCATCACTGAGCCCATCTGTTGGAGCCAGGGTAGTCCTGTCACCTTCCATAGTTTGTTGGCAGACAAGTAAAATAGAATACCCAAATTCCCACTTGAATGCAACTCTGTCCAGAATTGGCTCTCCAAATCATTATAATTATTTTAAGAGGTCTCGGGCCCAAAATTCTGAAACAAGATATTGGAGAAAAGAGAGAGGAATTAGAAAATTTTCTTCGACCAAACAAAAAAGTGCATAAAACAATGATCCTAATGTTTGGATCATACCACAGGTCATTATCTAGAATAACATTCCTTATTCAGGGCATGGTTACTTTATTTGACATGACGCAGTAACTCGATTACATAGGTATGTACTAGAATCACACTCGTTGTCAATTATTATCGAACCTAGGAGTATTTCATCCACTTGGCAGAAAATCGGGAACTAATCACATCGCGCCCCCAGCCAATAGAAGAAAAAAAGAGAGATAAATTAACACTTTCAAGCATAAGTACATTTAGAAAATAAAAAAGTGTCACTAAATAAATGTACGAAAATTCAAATTGATTTTCATACCATTAAATCACATAGAGAAATTCAAATTAAATAATCAAGCGTCCATAACAGAGAGTCCTACAACCAAAATAACTCCATTCCAATCAGTACGAAGTCCTAGGCCTTTGTAAAACCATAATCATGCTATAGTAACAGTAATTTACCGGTTGCAAACAAACGCAAGACCTGAAAATGGTGTCGGCCCACAAGTTCTGCGCAACTCCCCCAACCATCGAAAGAATAGGGGGGGAAAAAACTATTCAGATAAAACTATTCGGTATCCAAAATCAAAAGGTGCGGATCTCTATTTCTAGGAGTTCCGATTTGGATTTAAATTTCACCTGAAGATCGAACAAAGGCTTTCTAACACTGACTCGGCTAATTACACCTTTCAAATTGATGATGTTACAAGACTTAAAGAGCTGTATTAAGATTCCAATTGATCCTCGGTGAATTATTTAGATGATAAGAAAACATCATGAAAGCCAGCGAAGCAAAATGTAAATTAAATCGATGAAGACTGAATGACACTCACTGAACTGAGCTTCAGAATCCGAAAAGTGAAGAAGCCAGAAAAATAGATAAACCACGATACGATCGAAGCGGTTCGCATTTGGAGATCCAAACAACTGCGGACGAAGATCTGCAAATGAACAGGGATGAGCGAAGTTGGGAGAGAGAAAGCGCGATGAGCAAAGTTGGGAGAGAGCGAGTCAATGAGAATGAAACGATCCGAAGCTCTATTCAAACATAAAGGGGCGGACTCGAGTTTCAAACCCTATGGGTAAAGGTCGAACATATTTGGCTATGGACGGTCAAGATGTTGACACTTGGGAAATTAAGCCATACTTGTTTTAGACCTTCATGCGGTCTTTTTCAAAGTTCAACGGGCAATTATTTTATCGTCAACTAATATTTTAAAAAATAAAAAATGATAAAAAATTTTAGGTATACCTAATTTATAAAATATATGTATAATAAATATATAAAAAATAAATAAATAAATATTTATTTATTTATAATTAATTTAATTTATATATTTTTTATAAATAATATTATTTTTATATAATTTTTATACATCATCTCATATTTATTATTTTATTATTTATTAATTATACATCTCATTTATTAATATTATATCTATAATAAAAAATATAAAATATAAAAAAACTATGAAAGTAAAATAAATAACATGTCATTGATTTTTTAATTAATAAATAACATGTATAATAATTTTTATTTAAATAACTCAATTATTTTTTAATATTTATTAACACACTAGTGGTCATTGATTAAAATTTTTAATAATAATCACTTGAAAATTTTACTTAAATTTTATCTAATTAAATTTGATAATATGCCATTTATTAATTAAATTTTTAGATAATAAACACTTAAAAAATGTTATCTAATTTTTATTCTTTAAACAATTTTCTTTTAAATAAAACAAAATCAAGTTACGGGCGTGAGAACCTCAGGCCGTTGGACGATTGCTCTCTTAACTTTGTTGGCTTAAAATGTGTTTTATATATATATTTATCATTATTTCATAATTTAAATTTGATAAATATATATATATATATATATAATTTTTTTATGAAAGAAAAATATAAAAAATATTATAAAAGAATGAGACATAAATAAGGTACTTTAAAAAAAAAACTAATATTTGACGTGAGTACCTTTTTTTTTTTTTACATTGATGGTTAATTTCAAGAAAAAAAAAAGTTAAAGAGATTTTTAGCATGAGAATATTATAAATACTTTAAATTTATTTATAAGATAAAAATATAGTACTCTCGTATTTTATATATCATAATTAATATTTAAATGTTTCATAATGATATTTTGAATATTTAAAAATATAACAAACAACACACAAAATTGACATAATAAATTGATTTATCATCAAAATTTAATTTTTGTTTTGAAGCTCAAATAACATTTCAGTAATGGATAAGAGAATAAGAAAAAGATAATGATACAAAAAAGGAAAATAATTCTTGCAACCCGCGGTGGTTAAATTCTCAAGTTGCTAAGCAAGGTACACATTTATAAACATTTAAATAGCATACTTTTTTCATTAAGGAAATTTCATTAATGGCATTAATAAGACAAATAAGCGATTATAAATACTTACAGTATTTAATTAAAAGAACGGGAAACTTTGACCCTACCGTCAATTTGCTAATTTTACCCGGAGAAGCTGATATTGTTATTCTAACCCATAAACAAAAAATTAAAGCTGCTTAGATAAACACCTTCGAATAAGCGCAGTAATTATGCGTTTTAAAGGGAATTTTTGTCCACGTTATCAGTAAAACTATTTTTTGATTTTTTTTCAACCTTTCAAAAGTAGAATTCCTTTGCTTGCTAAGAAAAATCATTTTCCGATGTATTATTTACCGTGCGCCGGTAGGGAAAGATGGCATATTCGCCTAAGCAGCTAGGATAAGAGAAACATTAATAAATCAGCTTAAGAAACCTAAGAACAAAAGCAGATAGTAAATTTATAAAGAAAGAGGGCAAATTGCAAGGGGCAATAATTTAATATCATAAAGCTAAAACTTAAACTGGTCTCTAGACTGTTTTATGACGTATAAATTTACGCTGCTTCAACTTTCCGAGCTTTATTTGGGCGATTCATTGCAGATTCATTTTCTCTAGACCGGGCATGTTTTCCACCTCTACCATGCCTTCCTCCTCTGAGAAGAGATAATATGGTTAAATTTTGTTTTTTTTTTTTAAAAAGCAAAAACAGAGATACAAGCATATTCAGGTAAAATTCAAGTCATGTATGAGTCTAACCACTTACCTTCCTCGGGTACTCTTATTTTCTCGGCGCTTTCCCTGATTACCACGGAGAAGGCTCCAGTATTCTCTTTCGGCCTCACCTGAGCATAAAACACAAGAACAGATCTTAGCTTTAACCCCTCTCAACTAGGCCCTCCCGG
>JASKGM010014846.1:23602-34041 GCA_034509205.1 Ceratonia siliqua
CCCCCCACCCCCCCCCCCCCCCCCCCCTTTTTCCAACACTAAAAAGGAAAAGAGAAATGAAACAATAGGAATAAAGGGTAAAAACGCCGTAATAAGATTCGAAGCAACTGGATCCGCTGTAATGACTGACCCCCCCCCCCCCCCAACCCCCACACCCACCCAAAAAAAATGGGAGTTGAGAAACAGTATATGAGATTTTTTTTTTTTTAATGATTATTAGCATGAAGAATACATCTAATCAAAGATATAATGACCAAATGAATCAAAAAATATGTGGAAAACAGCTACAAGCACAATTTAGGGCTGGCTCATACATTTCCTCGGATTTTAAGCAGTTGGCTTCTGTGTTTTTCTGACATAATTTTCAGATTTAAAAGGTAACTTGGTAGAGAAATAGTTATTGTTCATGAAGTGCACCTTTAATCATTTTAAAAGAAGGTTATAACTTTTAACCAAAAAAAGTAAAATTTCTATAGAAAATAAGTTAAATAACAGCTTTAGAAAACGAATCGGATATGCAACTGACCAGTCACTGGATCTAGAATAGCAATATAATTCTTCACAACTAAACCCCCCTTTTCAGTAAGAACAGCAGCGGCACGAGCCTTCTGAGCAACTCCAGGTTCTTCAAACCGGATGTATCCTGAATCTGCTCCAACCTTGAAATCAATGTACTGAACAGGGAAACAAAAATATAAGATTAAGACCAGTCTCAATCAATTCAAAAGCTTGACGATAACCAATTTTTTGGTAGCAGGGATGTTCCAGGATTGGCAAATCTAGGTTCTGTGTATTCAAATAAAACTTAGAGAGGAAAAAGTATCCTTCTAAAAAAAGCAAGCAGACAGAAAGAATAAAAGATAAAAACTTCAATAGACAGTTGTAAATTCTTATTCAAACTGAGATGGCATAAAGCTCCACCAAACAATAGGAAGAGGGAAACCTAAGTACCTTGACAGTACCAAACTTCTCAAAGAC
Organism: Ceratonia siliqua; assembly: GCA_034509205.1. Classification (NCBI taxonomy): domain Eukaryota; kingdom Viridiplantae; phylum Streptophyta; class Magnoliopsida; order Fabales; family Fabaceae; genus Ceratonia; species Ceratonia siliqua. The sequence goes on from JASKGM010014846.1 coordinate 24,581, forward strand.
ACCCTTCAAATCCTCCCGCAAGACAACATCCATGTTGTCCTTGTAGGCCATGACTGAAAATTTTTCATCAGTTTCTTGACTCTTCTCTTCACCTTCAGTTTCCTTTCTTTCACTCAGACCTTCGTTTTCCTTATCATTGTCAATATTATCTGATACCTTTTGTTCACTAACCTCAGCAGCACTTTCTGAGGGATTTTGTTCGTCTGTATTGGAGACACTACTATTGTCATTGGCTTCCTGATAAGTACCATTTTGTCCTTGAGGAACTTCATCTTTAATGCTTTTTAGCTTGAAGGCAATAATTAAGCCCTTAGGGTAGCTGCAGTTAACATGAATGAAGACAATCAGTTTATAAACTTTTCTTGGGCGAAAGGGCTGCAAAGGGTTAAAAAAATTGGCAACTTCTTACTTTGCGTCTGCATTGGAGTTATCATGGCGATTTGAACCCATAAGCGCACGAGATTTTTCATGCTCTTCTAACACTTTTTCTCTCTCTGCATCAAAGTCCTTCCTGAATTGGATATAATCAACGTCAGACAACACACATATGTGTGAACAGATACCTAGCATTCAAGCATCTCTGTCTCATATGCCAAAAATCCTTGAATTTAGTTACAATAGCCTATGTAGCGAGCTACAATGCTGAGAACTAACATTCTTCATAAAGTGACGCTTTTACCATCACTGGCTCTAAAACAACTTCAAATTTCGTTTTTATTTTACAGATATGCAAAATGAAACTCCTAGTGCATTACTTTTTTTCACGTCAAACTATAGCAAGAGTTGACATAAAAATTGGATTCTATCCCAATCTTTCTTCTATTTTGGAAATTGTTCTAATATAAGAAAAGAAAAATGAAAGCTGTTAAATTCATTTCAAATAATGGTATTGAGGTATTGAACAGCTATTAGCTTTCTTACTTTGGCTTCAATTCTAACTCAATCCCAGCATAGACCAAGTTTTGCCCCATAACTTGTTCAATATCTTCCTCTGATGAAAACTCAATGAGGGCAGTGCCACAGAAGAACCTTTTGTCTCCAACATGACTGGGAAGCCTGACACTATTAACCTGAAATAGGAAAACAAAACAGAGTCTTACTTTTTTATTTTTAAAAAAATCCTCCCACAACGTACTTTATACTTCTCAATACTGTCTGTCAAACAGCTTATCATCCAAAAAAAGCATAATCTGACTCATTTAAAGATTAAGCAGTAGCATAGAGAGTTAGAAGGCTCTTTCTACGCTACTCATGAGTAGGAAGTAAGTGGGGTTTTTATTTTATATTTTATATTTTTTGCTTTTTTAATTTTTTAATTTTTTTTATAAGTTTTTATTTTAAGAAACAATTTAAAAGAATCTAAAAAAAATCAAAATCAAAATCAAAAGAATTGTTTTACTTTTTTTTTACTTTGTTTTTTGATTTATTTTTGAATACTTGTGTTATAAAATCTTTTTGTTTTTTTTTCTACTCAATTTTTTAATTTTTTAAGATTCTTTTAAATTATTTCTTAAAATAAAAATTATAAAAAAAACTAAAAAATAAAAATAAAAACCCTACTCATGAGTAAGGTAGCAATCCCGGAGTTAGAATTCATCTTTAAATGATGAAGAAAAACAGAACTTTATAACAAGCATTGGGATTATGCTCTTAAATCCTTAACAAGAGCTATAATAAACTCCATTTACACTCATTTTGCACCCCAGCTGGCTCACACCATGCATCAAAAGTCATAGGATAAGCAGAAAAAACATAATGTACTATAGCTATGTAAGAATGTAAATCATGTTACCATGCTGTAATTACCTTGGCATATTGGCCAAAAAATGTTTCTACATCTTCTCGCTTCACATCATATTCAAATGGTGATGCAGCAATTGTTCTTATGTCCACCTGCTCAATTACCTCTTCTGGCTTCAGAAGTTCAGTTGTCCTGCCAACTTTTGTGCCTGAAACAAGTAAACAGACAAAAGACACAAACAGGTTATAATTTCGAAGTGTTTATTCAAAAAGATTTAGCAACAGAAGAACATTTTTATCCACTCAACAATTGATCTGGCAGTGGCAAACTAAGATGTGATTCAACTGATACAGTAATAAAACCTCAGAATCATTCATAACACACCCCCCATTGGGAAAAAAAAAACATCATCTACAGTTATCTTGAAGAAACACAAATACAAATTTAGATTTGAACTTGTACTTCCTCCATTACTCATCTTATGATGAAGGAAAAGGTGAAAAAAAAAACCAAAAAAATATATTCTACAGCTGTAAGTAACTAATAAAAAGGCACTAAGGAAAAAAAAGGGGTTTTTTTTATTCAGTTACATACTGACATCTATACCCAGAAAAAACGTGAGTGGAAAGAAAATTCCAATTGGCTGCCCTAAACTAGCAAGAATAACGAAAGACACAAATCAAATAAGCACGGCAACTCAATTAAGCTCATGTCAACAGAGATTAGATTAATCTAGATTCTTCAGTTATAAATCCTAAAAAACAAATCAAGGTCCTGAGTAAACTAGCATGCTCTCACAAAACAGAATTGCAAATAACAACACACACAGAGAAAAGTTCACATTAACTCACCATCTTCGGAGATCTTGAGTGAAGCCGATTTTCTCAAAGTTTCAGCAACAGCTTTAACAGTATCTTCGGGCATATCATCCGGCTTTACATACCCCAGATTAAGATGACTTCTCATCCGAGTAAAAGAACAAATCAAAGCCAAACTAACCACTTGGTAGTCACAGTCAAGATTAACAATGCATAAATAAGAGGAACAGAAATCCATTCAAACACCCACAGGTAGATTCACAGCAATAAATGTCAATCTTCAATTACTTTACCGCCACCCAGAACAAAAAGAAGACAACAATAATATTAAAAGGCAGGATAGAACAATGACTGAAGAAGAAAAAGGATACTGCCATCTTCGCTTTCACTGATACATTTCTTGAGAAAACCGTCCCTAGGAAGGTTGCTATCACTGAAGTAGAACTCAACCTGAATGAAACGGTGCAGAAGCAAATTAGGGAGAAAAGGAAAACTTCGATGATCGATCAAAGAAAACGAATTGACGTGAAAGCAAAATTTACGTATATTTCGTACTTGTCGTATCACTTTCTTCGCTGTTTCTTCGTCCAACGACGGCGTCGCCATTGATGTACGGATGATGTTAGAGCCTGAAATCAAAGGCGTGCAAGTAAAGAGAGCGTCCTTGTCTGTGTTTTAGGGTTTCTGCGTGTTGTTTTGGAGTCTGTGACCTTACCGCTTTTGGTTTGTATTTAAAGTAGGAGACTAGAACTGAAACAGGTCGGGTTTAACCTGCGGTTCGCGGCCTCCAACTCCATGTATTTATGATCGTGCATTCGTGCCGTCGTGCAACAAGTGGGTTTGCAATTTTTTTAATTTAATGATAAATATGTTTTAGGGTTTCAATTTTAATAATTAATCTACTTGAAATTTGAATATATAAAAAAAATCATGTACATTTAAAAAGAATTACACATTAAAAAAAATAAATATTTTTAATAAAAATTAAAAAAATTTAAAAACAATATAAAATATAATTGGGGGACTGTAACTTAATCTCCTTAATTAAAATTAGACTATTTAAAATTTTATTTGATTTATCATTTTTAATTATAATATTAATTTTATAAAATTAAAAAATAACTAACTACAACTTTTTTCAATTCCTAACCTGAGATTACAATTCAAAAATCTCTCGATTAAATTTTCTTTTATAAATTTGACATGAAACAATTTACTAAAAAAAATTATATTTTAACGTTTTTTAAGTGTAGGATATGTCTTGGTTAGTTTGCACATACTTACAAGCTTTTATTAATTCATTCATAGAAAAAAATTGATAGTGAATTTTTTTTGATAAAAAATTCAGCACTAAATCTATAATATTTGCAAAAATGTTCATTTTAAGTGTTGATGGACATAGAGGTGCAGGTAGTAATCATATTCTCAAATGGATAAAGCACTGGGTATCCAGAAAATGAGAGGTGCAGGTGAGGAGTTCATTTTTGGTATGAGTATGGTACTCTCCTAGTTGAAATGTGCTACGTTATGCTTTTTTAATAAGAAAACACTGTGATATACATCCAAAAAAATTAACAAGAGTATAATACTCTCAGGCACATTAAACTTTTATTGATGGCAAAGATATATTTATAAAGAAGGCAATGTTTGTGCTAATTAGCTTGCCAACTTTAGTCTTACTCAAGATCTAAATGTCAGTATCATTCAACAACGTCAATGAACTTACATTTCAGTTATTTCCATACCCCTAACATTCCCACATCTACCACATTCCTTTATTATAATATTATTTGTACTGATTGTACAACTAACTTTTTTTTTCCCAAGATAAGTGATTTCATTGATAGAAAAAGGAGACAAATGCTCCAGAACAACAGGAAAAAAGGGCAACCATGAGCCCAAATAACACACTCCAAAGCAGAAAAATACAATAGACAAACCAACATAGGAGTGGTACACCACAAAAGCGCCAACTAACGGGGACTAAAAGTAGAGGAGCTTGTGGCAATCCAGAAATCACATTTATCCTTCAATGCCATAGTAACAATGTGACGAGGACGGCAGGCCTGGAGGTTAAAAATTTTTGAGTTCCTAACTTTCCAGATTCTCCATAAGAGGAAGACAACTAGAGACATGTGATTTTCAGGTATTTACCCACTATAAATACCTGATTTGCTATCACATTGTGACACCCACCCCCTCTCTCGTCTCTTCATTTTCATTTTTCCGTTGTTGTTTTCCAACCTCTCTTCGCGTTGCTCTCCTACCGTCTCGCCGTTCAACCTTCTTCCGCCTTCACCTCGTTCAGCCCTCCCATTTCTGAACCCATTTCTTATCGTAAGCTCCATTTTAATTCCTAATTTTGCAACGAGAAGAAGTGCAGAGGAGGCCAACAAAGGGAATAGGGAGGGAGGCGAGGAGCAAAGGGTGGGTGAACAAGGAAAAATTTCAGAGTATGAGGGTCTATAATAGTAGGAAAATGATAAAAAAAAAAAAAAAAAAAAAAAGGGAAGGGAAGGGGAGAAAGGGGACGTGGCTGCAAAAAAATATATTAAAATAAGAGTGTGAGAAGAATATGAAAAATGAGGGTGAAAATAACGTTTACCATGAACTTTGTGTTGTTAAACCAGGCTCAGGGTTATTCAGTGGGAACCTCTGTTCCTATAGCAATTTGTACTTTTTTTTTCTTTTGGGCCTAACCTAGTTAATTCACCAATAAATAAGCAAATAACACAAACTTTTTATAATAAATTACTCTCCAAATGCAATTAAAGTTTCTTTATTTAAAAATATTCGCATATTTTTTTAAATTAAAAAATTATTATAACAAATTAGTTATATGCCTAAAATATTATTTATAAAAAAATTTATAAAACTGAAATTATTTATTTATTTATTATTTCTTATGCATATTAATGTAAAAAAAACAAAAAACATTAAATTTTTTTAAATTTTTTATGATTAATAATAAATATTTAAAAATCCATACACATTAAATAATTTATAAAAAAATTTTATAATCAATAATAAACAAATTTTAAAATTCTTAATAAATATTTCAAACATATAAATAATTAAATTATAATTTTTTAAAATTTAAATAAAAATTATATATATCTTTATAATAAAAAAATCACATAATTAAAATATATATGGGAGAGAATAATTTATTTATTTTTATTTTAAGTGTTTTACCGCCATTTACTATCTCAATAATTTCGCATGTTCTGAACACTCGTAAGTACAAAAAGGAACAAAGAAAATCTAAACTTCGCAAGCATAAGGAAGACCATTATGATAATTATAGCAAGAAACTTTAGTTTGTGACTTCAACTATGAGAACACCAGCTTAAAATAAAAACCGTGTCTCAAGCAAGGTTGTAGATCAGGTAAATTTCCATCAGTTGATACAAAAACTAATAATTACACCCCCCTTGAATTTTTTTTTTTTTTAATCTTTTCTTTGTGTCCCTCAAGCTCAACCACACCTGCACACACTAGTTGGTTTTCTTAATCTGGATATTGCAGTTTTAACGTCCAGGATTTGGTTTATTCCATAAATGTCTATACCTGTCAGGCAGTAACTTGGCCACCAGTCATCTCACTAGAGTCCCATAATCAATGTCTACATGAAATCCTCCTCCATTTCCTGCAATGATTTGTTTGTTGATGCAATCTGTTTATTGGATGTCATGTTTTCTGACACCATCAAACCCTTGTAGCTCCTCAGCTCTGATTGCTTCTCCTTTTCAAGTCTTTCCATTTCCTCACGCCGTTTCTGCGCATAGAAACATAAGAGATTACATAAATAAAACAATTTTTCAACGAAAAATATGATTTTACATTTTATTGAGACATTTGCTGTAAATGCATATATATTAAATTTCACATATGCTGCACCTCAAAGACGAGATTTAACTTCTACCAAACCAAACAATTATACAAAACTCACTTTTTCTCTCAGTTGTTTTTTGCTCTCTGCTCTTTCTGCTGCATTAACTGCTTCTCGTTCAGCTGCAAAACACATGCATATACATATCAGAGGAGTAACTTGCAGCACAGCAATAGCAGGATCAGATAATATTCAAATTCAAGATCAAATACGCACAATCAAATTTGCATGCACAAGTATAAATCAGATTTCACAACAAGAAAATGGCTTGATATGACAATGAAACGAAGATCAAAGTCAAACAGATGCCCCCCCTATAAAAACAAATACCTATATTATTTAATCTACAATATGTCAAAGGATAATAAACAAAAGCAAACTTGTTAATTACCTTTCAAATCATGTTTCCGCTCCACTTTTGTCCTGTTCAACCTGTTAACAGTCTCATTGATCCGCTTCTCCACTCTCACAGTTCGAACCTAGAAATTAGGTACGCAAGGCAGATAACAAAATACTGAAAATGCGTGCACCAAATGCTCAAACATCCACCCATCCACTCCCAACAACCCCGCCCCCTCCTCCAAAAAAAAATGACTAAAAGGGCTACAAATGTTGAAAAAGGACCAATAACCTGAGAAAAAAACGCAAAAGCTTTATGTGTAAAAAGCATTCACCATTTTCTGGCTATGAAAACCAACTTGACCAACATCCATCGATGCAGTTTTCTTTAAATTGGACCAGGGAGTGTAAACAACATCAACATTGTTCGCCTTATTTCCTGCCACGAGCAGGGAAGAGATAAGGACATGTACTTTGAAGTTGAAATGAAACATAGGTATTAAAGGAATCATATTTATGTGATTAAATCTTTAAATCTATAAGAGAATCCCCAGTCTAAATTTTAGTTGAGAGTAATTGAATAAACGTAAATAATCATAGAAGTAACAGGAACAGCAAAACACTATCCATATGCCAGCTATAGTAGACAAAAGGGGCTTTAAAACCAATTAAATTAATATACTAGAGGAGCAATCTCTCAGGATTTTTACCTTGAATCGAATTTGCTTTGACAAGCTGAGCACAATCTTCCAGTAAACCTTCACTTATATCATCAATAGTCTGACCTTTATGCAGTCTAAGATAGACATGGGCAGAGGACATTTTATCCACATGGAACCTGAAAATACAGACCTTATCATTAAGGATCTTAACAGAAGCACAAAGAAACTAACAACTATCTAAGCAAGCGTCAAAACAAAATGTGATTCAGTCACAACTTCTGGCAATCAACTTTCGGGGAAGATCTTGGTGAGGCTTCTATTTTCCAGAAAAAGCAAGCTCTCTATCCGAAAAAAGGGAATAGAACAAACAGTTGTCCAATAATGTCACACTACAAGAACCGATTCCTTTCTATATGACAATAACCCTCACTTGGTAGCCAAGACAAATATAGAGAGAATGTTTGATGTTCTAATAACAAAGTTTAGATAATCGCAATCCTGGAGAGACCTCACCCTCAGCAACAGAAACAGTACTAGAAGTTACAATGGAAACGCAGTCTGGAAGATGTATCTCTATATAGATATGCAAACAATTGATCATCATATCATAAAGCATCCAGGCAAAGGCCAAGTAATGAATTTCTGGAAACCAACAAGAAATTCACAAAATTGACCAGTAATTAGGTTAGAAAAGTTAGTAGGTAGAAGAAGTATGTGCCCATCAGACATTCAACTCTCGAAAAGTAACCGTGTAAGTTTAGTATTCAAGGTACATATACAAATTTTGTATTATCTGATGTTTATGAATCAAATATAACAATAAAATTACCAAAACGCGATTTTCTAAACAAAAATTTCTAGGAATTAGAAGGCCAAAGTGGAAGGTCGGTTACCAGATGTCTTCAAGGAAACCGTATTTGATGAGCTCCTCATTCTCGTGTTTGTCAAGACCCATGAAGATGGTGTAATCGCCAGCTTCTGGGCGTGCTTTGAAGTAGAATACCATGGAGCTGCTTTACTTTTACGCAAATCTAACAAGCGAGCGAGCGCGACAGTGCGTTAGGGTTCTCCTCCTTCGTTTGAGAAACAGCCACAAATCCAACTTCGGGATTGCTATGAGAAACGCAAGATAAAAAAGCCATCCCTTCGATAAAATTGGGGTCAATTTACAAATACGCCATTTGGTGGGGAATATTTCTTTTTTTTTTCCTCCCACAACGCAAGATACTAATAGAAATAGAAAACAGGGATAATTTACTTAGGGAAAATTTTTTGCCACATCCTGATCATTGCGTTTGGATTTGGATTAGAATTATGTTTTTATTTTGATGTAAAACAATTATAATGGGACTTACTTTTTTAGAAAATGTGACTCAAGAGGATTTTACTTTTATTTTTACACATTAAAATAGAAATATAATTTTATTATATTATTTGAGAATATAACAAGATTCAAATCCATTGCTTTGGATCCAAAAATTACTTAAAATAATACCAAAATTTTAAAAAATATTAACTTTAAGGGAAGGAAAATGAAAATGTAATCCTTCATTTCCCCTATTTTTTCTGTCCCTTCCTCTCTAATCGTATGTTTAGAAGAGGGAGAACTAGGGGAAGAAAATATATATTAATATCTTAATTATATATATGATAAAATAAAAAAAATGTTGATAAATGAATGTAATTGATAAAATAATTATGCATTTGAACTTACGAGTGATTTTAAAAAGGAAAATTATAGGTGGAAGCAATCCATTGACATATAAATTTGAGTTTAGAAATGTTTGGATAGAACTTAGAACATCTCCCAATGCTTTGTCGACCATGAAGTGGATTTAAGACAATGATGTTACATAAGGAAAATGAAGAAAGCAAGTAACAATTTTTGTTGAGAGACGTACGGGGCTGTTTGGAACGGTTTTTGTTTTATTATTTTTAAAAATAGTTTTTGAAAACAATTCTGAAAAATAGTTTTATAGAACAAAAAAACAAAAAACTTGTTTGGGTAA
>JASKGM010014885.1:0-34028 GCA_034509205.1 Ceratonia siliqua
GTATAAAAAAATATTATAATTATATTTAAATAAAATTTATTAATAATTATAGTTATAGTTGGGCCAGCCCGATGGCCGATGGGCTGGGCTGGGCTAGTAATATGTCAACCCGATGTAAATCCGGGCTGGCCCGATTATGTCACTGGCCCGATCGGGTCAGGCCGGGCCGGCCCGATTGCCAGCTCTAGTATTTCCAAATATTCGACATTGATGGTGCTTGTGGCATATCATGAATGGCAATCCACCAGAACCAATTGTGACTGACCAATGCAGGGCTATGCAAAATGTGATTGCAATAGTATTTCCAAATATTTGACATTGATGGTACTTGTGGCATATTATGAAAAAGGTGCCGTAAAAATTGGGTGGACATGTAAATAACAAACCAATCAACTATTGTTTTCAAAGTACAGTTTATGACACATTCACTTGTATAGAATTTGAAGAAAGATGGACAAAGTTAATTGAAGGTTTTAACTTACAAGATAATCAATGGTTGAGTGGCTTGTATGAAGATCGACATCGATGAGTTCCCGTTTTCTTGAAGAATGGGTTTTGGGCTGGAATGTCTACTACTCAATGCAGTAAAAGTATTCATGCTTTCTTTGATGGATATATAAGTCATTCTACTAGTCTACAACAATTTGTCAATCAGTATGACAATGCACTTCGAGATAGGGCAGAAAAAGAATTTGAAGCCAATTTTCGGTCCTTCAATAGTATTGTTCCTTGTTATACACAATCGCCTATTGAAAAACAGTTTCAGGGGTGCTACACTCATTCTAAGTTTGAGGAGGTGCAAGCTGAATTTAGAGCTAAGACGAATTGTAATGCATCACTTGTATGTGTAGATGGTTCAATTTGTACTTACAAAGTTGTTGAAGACATGATGATTGTTGACAAACTAAGGGAAGTGGAATTTAATGTCATATTTAACCGTGATAATGATACCATTTCTTGTAAATGTCTCTTATTTGAATTTAGAGGAATTGTGTGTAGACATTCACTTTCTGTTTTTGGTCTTGAAAGAGTTAAAGAGTTGCCTTCGCAATATATTTTGTCAAGATGGAGCAAAAATGTCAAGAGACGGCACACATATATCAAGAGTAGTTATGATGTGAAGCAATTGAAGCCACAAATGCAAAGATTCAATACTTTATGCAAGAAATTTTATAACATTGCTGAACTTGCTGCTGAGTTTGAAAATGTGAATGATTTTCTCATAGACAGGTTGGGACAAGTAAAAGGTGAAGTGAAAACGATGGTTGACTCCATGAAGTCCAATCTTATACAATTTATTGCCACACGACATGGAAAAGAAATAAACAGCATTGACAATTCAACTATGACAAATCATATTCATAGTCCATTACATACATGTCGCAAAGGCCGTCCCACTTCAAAGAGGAAAGTATCAACATTAGAGAAGGTTGTTAAATCACGCAAACAAAAGAAAAAGAAAGAGGTTGAAAACTTGTATTTTGTTAATGATTACTAATTTATTAGCTTGTCTTATATAAGGGTGCAACATCAGTCCACTTAGTCAGAATCATGCAGTAACCTCAATTTGGGATCCTCTTTGACATTCAGAAGTGGCAATATATCTACTGACGAATTTTCTAGGGTTAGTATATTATACTAATGAATGTCTCAAATTTGTATAATTGTCAATTTGTAGCTTATTTTGTTAATGATTACTAATTTATTAACTTGTCTTACATAGGGGTGTAACATCAGTTCACTTAGTCAGAATGATGGGAGCAACCTCAATTTGGGATCCTCTTTGACATTCAAAAGTGGCAATATATCTGCTGATGAATTTTCTATGGTTAGTATATTATACTAATGAATGTCTTAAATTTTTACAATTGTCAATCTGTAGTTTATTTTGTTAATGATTACTAATTTATTAGCTTCTCTTACATAGGTGTGCAACATCAATCCATTGAGCCAGAATGATGAGAACAACTTGATCCAGAGTGATGGAAACAACTTAACTTGTTCCTAGTGTGACAAATTTTCAGATTTGATTTGATATAGTGGTTGCCACGAATATAGGCATTTTTTTAAAGGTGTATATAGAGATGTATATAGGCAAATCAAGGTTGTCATGTACATAGGCACTTCTTTTGTCTGCCTGTTGCCATGTATATAGGGTATAAGGGAATTTGAAGCTGTAATTTACATAATGCACAATCATTACTTGTAAACTTTGCAAATCAATGAAAAGCTTTTCCCATTTCATCTAAATAGAAGTGTATCATTACAAGGCAATTACATAATTTTTGTCTCAATTTCTTCTACATTACAGGGCATTTACATACACGTAGCCTAGTAGTAATACATATAATCTGTCTTCCATGCTCTATTTCTAGTTCTTCATAGCTTTTTGGATTTTGCCTTTTCAAGTTGCCTGGTCACACATTGTCCGACTGTTTCTTTGTCTTGGCAAATTCTCGTTCTTCAAGGCTTGTAGTATTTGCTTTCCATCCTAGCATGAAAAGAAACAAGAATGTAAGTGAACCTCTTTTTGTGACTAATAGATGGATGTGATGTCAAAATTCGTGTTTTACTATTCAGAAAATTTGTCCACATTTACAACTTAGCCTAAAGGTTTGAGTCTAGGACAAATAATTTTTTGGGGTTATTGCCAGAATTATTGCCAGAGTCTTGACCCTTGCATGTGTGCATGTCAATATTTATTCAATTAGAAATAATGAACTAAAAGAAATACACTAGTTCACTTGTCACCAGGTAGGTCAAGAAGTAGAAGATTATGACAGGTAAACCTTTTTCTAGTAATAATCCATTTACAAGTAGAGTTCAGATAAAGAAAACTAAGAGAAAATTGAGGTGTTGTCTAATGGTCCTTTCTAGGAAGTTGAGATTTTTTTCTACCAATAGTCCATAATGCATTGTTGAATTTATGTCTCACAAGCATTCTTAATCTAAATATAGCTACATAATGCTATGAAGTTAAAAGTCATCATATTGGCATCCCGTCTTCAAAATCTACTACAGTTACTGAAGGCAGAGATTATTCTTCATATGCGATTACATAACACCCTCAACTCTAATATAGTAATCTCTGTTTGATGTCAGACATTATCAAAATTGTTGAAATTATTATTAGAAACTAATCTAAGAAATTCTTTTATGCAAGCTGTGCTGATCATGACAGTAATATACACTACAACCATGTGTCAGTATTACCTATTATAAAGAGTTAAAACTTAAATTTCCTAAAGTGATTGCAGTCATTGTCTAGTTGCACCAATAATATGCCACAAAAATAAAATAAGGGGAGTTTGGTTGAAGGATTCAATACTTCGGTCCTGTAGTCATTGTTGGACAGTTGTTTGGTGTGCAGAATTATGTGAAAGTCCCAAACAGAATATTCACTTGCTTACAGATGTCCATAGTTGCAGAGAAAAGGGACACATGTGTAGAATTTTATAAGATATTTGTGAATGAAAAAGAAAGTATACAGACAATTATAGGTCAATATAGACATTTACATGAACTATAGTAAATATATCCAACCTTAAAAATTTAAAGGGATGAGTTCAAGAAAAAAACTACATAAATAATGCAGGAAAACAACTTATGACTTGAAACTTCAGCATGACTAAAGTGATTGAAGTTTCTTACTGTTTACGACAAGCCACTCATTAATATCTTCACCAGGAGGGAGTCTCACAGCCTCCCTTAAGTTTCCACTACCCAATGTGGCATCAATACGTTTTTGAAGTTGAGCACCCTGCACTTTCATTTTTATAAAAGCCACTCATTAATAGAGTAACGACAAGTGGACCATGATCATGATCTAAACATGTAATTAGAGTATTAGACAAACATTATTGGTAAGTTCTAAACCAATTATTATAAAAGCCACTATAGTTAAATCATTTTTTGCTCTAAAACTCTTCACACACATATCACACCTTTTACACAAGTGTTTCTATAAATGTAAATAGGCATGGTTCCCATGAGCCATCCATTGACATTTTTTCCTATGATGAACTTTTCAAGTGGTTATATAGAATCCGCCAATAATGACAACAGATGAATAAAGAGGAACCAGAAAAAAAAAATTAACACACACAATAGCTAAGTCCCATCTACATGCATTTCAATATTGATATTTGAGAACATTTATCAATTTCTTTATAGTGAAGAAGCAACTAAAAATAATCTATAGCGTCCTTGTATTACCAAGAATGACCGGTTATGAAACACTTATGGCATTCATGAGAAATCATAACACTACCCACCTACAATGTCTTTCAAAGCCACATTCATGGTAAAAAAGAACTAGCATACTTGAAGAGAGCAGAATTTAGATATGTGATCAAGCAAGAACAAAGAGGGAGATAATGGGTAAGCAAGAACAGAAATAAAATTTTAAAGAAAATTTTAAACCAAACAACAAGGTAAAATGAACTACATCACCAAAGAGGGGGCAAGAAAAAGGAAGGCAATTGATAAGCATGCTTTCTCATTAGAAGTGAGGGCTCTGAATCTTATCTCAACAAAAATGCCACAGGGCACGACGAGGTGCAAGGTTGAGACAAGGTGCCGAGGTCACGACCAGGAAGCGGGTGGCGAGCCACGGTGGTTGATGATGGGCGAGCGGCGGTGCTTCTCGACGACTCTCAGCTGCTGGGAAGGGCCACTGTCGAGAGAGAGACTGGGGGAATGGGAGAAAAGGGGGGAGAATGGAGGAAAAGTAAAAAAAAAATAAATAAATAAATAAAATATTATTATAATTGCTGACTCAGCTGTTGAGTCAGCAATTATAATAATATTTTATTTATGGTGTAATGTGGTGTATTGGGGTATGGTGTATGAAAATCATTTCTAGTTTGAAAATTGAGGTGCCAAGGAGGAGATGAGAACCTATCCTAACTCACCTTACTTCATTAATAAAAAGAGTAATGTTATTTGTACACTAACATCTAAACAATTGATTTTGTTCTTTTTCCCATCTCATTCTATCATTTCCCACCTAATTCCATCCTCCCAAGCATGGCCTTAATTTCTCTCAAACTACCCTCCTTTCTTATTTTTTTGGCGCTAATATTCTCTCAATATCTTTTTTCTCTCTATCTATCTTCTTAGTTAGATCCTTTCCCTCTCTCTCCTTAATTTGTATCACTTTTTTCTCTTTATTTTTGAGAGTAATATTTTGTTCCTCTAATTTTTCTAGTGTTGCAATTATATTGACTTCATACGTTTTAACGTATGACAGATTGTGAGAGTAGAGAAAAAAATTATAAAAAAATTAATTATAAGACGTTCACGCTAGAAGTGAGGTGAAAACAAATTATTTTTAAATATATTTAATTTATAAAAAAATATAAATTCAGACAATTATAAAAAATATATAAACATATAAATATTAAAATCTATTTTGATATATACATATATATTTTATAATTAATTTGTTTTATATAATTTTAAAATTAAGTCTATTTAAATAATTTTTAAAAAGTAAAAAGAAAGAGAAAAAATAGTAGAAAAAGAGGAGAGGGAGGGAGAAAGATGAAAAAAGGTGAGACACATAGAGGTAAGATATTATTTTTTTTATTTTAAAATATTTTAATAAAAATAATGTCTTTAAAACATTCTGAATCCATTATTTTACATCACCTTCTATTTTACTATGTTTGTATTAGTTTAATATAAAATATTATGATATAAATAATTTTTTATTAAAATATTACATGTAAAAAGTATAAAAATGATACAAAGTTAAAAATTAAAATTAACACTACTAAAAAAATGTAAAATACTTTGGAGGATTTTTTTTGTCGTTGGAATATTTTGGAAGGTTTTACATACCTAATTACCCATCCGAAGATAGATTCGAACTTAGTGTAAATGATGGGAATATATATTTTTTTTAAAAATATTTAACTTTTTTATATAAATGTAAAAAGATCAATTATTTTTCTTTTTTATTTACTTAATATATTATTATAAATATAAATTAATATTTTTACACAATAAAATATTATTTCAAAAATAAAAAAATAAAAAATTATATTATTAAAATTTTAAAAATGTAAAAATAATTTGAGTAATGTTATTTTCATACCTTATTTTTCACATATTTTTTACACTTCCTCTCATATATATTATTTTTTTATTTTTTTATCATTTATCAATCACATCTACTATTTTTTATAATAAATTTATAATAAAAATTAAGGTATGAACAATATGTAAAAAAAAAATATTGATATATTATTTCTCAAATAATTTACTCAATTTAAATTACTTGTCTTTTAGTACCTTTGGAAGAATAAGTATAAATTATTTTTGTCATTGAAAAAATAAATAATTAAGTAAACAAATATCCCGTCGAAAGACAGGGATCCGGGAGAAGAATTCGCTTGTGATCATTTTACTCAATACATTTGGTTTTTTACAGTTGCAGGAACCTCCACCACCCAGAGACAGAGCTATGTGAAATCAAATCTCACTGAGTATTATAGTAGCTTCCTTTGGCCAAATCGGACTTGACCCATCACCACCCACAGTCTATGGTTCTGTTTTCCACCGTTCTCCTCTGGTAATTATACCGAATCTTCCTCCTCTTCTTTTCCTCTTCAAATCCCCGATCCCTTATAACATGGAACTGGAATAATTCCGTCGAAATGGAGTGAACGGATGGGGTTAAACTTGAGTGAATAGATTCTTTTTATTTTTTATTTTTTACCATTTTGAGAGCTGTGCATTTCTTGGAGACTTTTGCAAATTTGGGATCTTTTTTGTCCTTCAAATTTGTCAAACCGCGATGGCTCTGTTCGATGGCATTTCTTTCTTTCCCATATTCTAAAGGGTATTTGAGTTTTGAATTCATCTTACTTGTTAAACGCTACCTCTGGGACTGTGTGCCAATCTCATGAGCATTTTGCATTTAGATTCACACCGTATCAATTATAGATATTGCTACTTGTTTGTAATTCGTTCTGCATGTGCCAGAAGAAATGCGTTGGGCACTTTCATCTGAAGATTTATCAACCTGATTTTTTTTACGGATATTTCTTACTGTTCTTATTATCAGCCGATAGAGATGAGAGTTAGATGAAAATGGTACAATGTAATGAAGTTAAAATATATAATTCAGTTGAATTTTATGCTTTTTATATATGTTTCATACAATATAATTCATTTGTAAATCAATTGAAATTATCATTTTTAATATATATTCCAAGCACTCGAATTCAATTCTAAACCAATTAAAATCCATTATTTTTCTTGAATTTGATACATAACTATAAAAGATTTGTTCCATTAGAGAACTCTCTGACAAACCCTCCTCTCTCTTTAGCCAAATTCGAGCAAAACACGGGTTTCTCTAGCACCCATTATCTTAGTATGTAAAATTTTGTTATTTTGTTTCAATGGAATTATGGAAGTTCTTTCAAGCATGAGCATTCTATCATTCTATGTTAAGAAGAGTTTTCTGCTTCACTTCTCTCTCTAGATTAAGAAACTTAATGGGAAAAAATTTCATAGAGAAAAAGGAAGTCAAAACCCAGAAAAATTCTGGGTATCTTGATCATAAGCGTAATAACTTGAATTTATTTCTTAAAATTTGATCTTAGTAGGTTTGTTCTTGATTGGCACTTTTATTTTGGGATTTGTTTCAGAAGCGGGAAAGTTTCTGGTTGAAGAAGTAAGATGATTATGATTTTGCTGAAGTATGCTGCACAAATTTGATTGTTTTGGCTCACATTACATGAATATGGGGAGAAGTCACTTTTATTTATTTTATTTTGATGTAAAGGAAGCCTAGACATGTCCCAAAGGCGAGTACAACTACATATCTGTGAACAATTTCAAACCCAGTACATGAACCAGAACTTTGACTAAAATGAAAACCCTGTACAGATCGCTTCTTATTCCCCTTTCTGTCCTTGTAATTGTCCTCTCCTTCCTGCTTATTTATTACTACTCTCTGACACCCAATTCCCTCTTCCCTGTATTATCCAAAACCTTAAAATCAAATTCCCATCAATGCTCCCGAGAAGCCCTATCCCTAGGGGAGAAATTTCTGTGGTATGCACCCCACAGCGGGTTCAACAATCAGCTTGTGGAGTTTAAGAATGCTATTTTATTGGCTGGGATATTAAATCGAACTTTGATTATTCCTCCGATTCTGGATCATCATGCTGTGGTTCTGGGTAGCTGTCCCAAGTTTAGGGTTGTGGATCCTAAGGAGATTCGGATTTCTGCTTGGGATCATGTTGTTGAGCTCATTCAAGGTGGAAGGTTTGTAGATTTTGTTACTGTCTTAATCTATTTATGAGTTTTTGTCTGTACAATTGGCCAGGAAAGAAGACTAGAAGCAATGTTCCAGATGTATATACGTCACCATCTGATCAGTTTGAGAGAAAATCTACTAAATCTATGGACCTTTGATTTGGCTTCTATTATCAAGGCAAAAAAAGTAGTTTGTCATGTTCTGTTGATAAATGGTTTATCCATATCAAGAAAGTGAAGTTTTGATTTTGAAAATTGAAGCTTTTCTTTTCATATATAATGGGTGGAGTTGCTTTTTTTTTTTCTTCTCAGAATAACTGAATAATAATGGTTGATATTTCGAAGATGAGCTTCAAGAGTTTGACATACCTTTCTTGTTTAATTTCTGTAACATAACTATATATTTGAAATTTTATTTCACTTGGTCATCTATATGAATTATGACATATTTTTATGTTTGTTTCTTTCAGGTATATTTCCATTGCCGAAGTTATAGACATCACATCATTACTTTCTTCCTCTCTTATTCGAGTGATTGATCTCAGGGATTTTGTGTCAATATGGTGTGGTGTCAACTTAGATTTAGCTTGCTTGAATGATTCAAAGGTTCAGTCCTTTTTTCTTGACAGCCAAAAGCAATGTGGCTCTCTTCTAGCTGGGCTTCATGGGAGTGTTGACAAGTGTGTATATGCTATCAACGAAGATTGCAGAACTACGGTATGGACTTACCAAATTGGTCACGAGGATGGGATGCTAGATTCATTCCAACCTGATGAACAACTGAAGAAGAAAAAGAAAATATCATATATTAGGAGACGGAGAGATGTATTTAAGACTCTTGGACCTGGTTCAGAAGTTGAATCAGCCTCACTGCTGGCATTTGGAAGCCTTTTCACAGCTCGATACAAAGGTTCTCAGCTATATATCGATATACACGAATCTCATCGGGACCGAAGGTTTCCGTCTTTGATGAAGAAAGTTAAATTTCTTCAATTTGTCCCAGAAATTATAAGCGCTGGAAAGGAGTTCGCTAATGAGACCATAAAGGCTCCATTTCTTTGTGCACAACTCCGATTGTTGGATGGGCTGTTCAAGAATCATCAGAAGGCTACATTTGATGGTTTAAAACAAAAATTAGAATATTTACGGCAGAAAGGCCCTCTACCTATCCCTATTTTTTTAATGACTGATCTTCCTGGATATAAGTGGGAAGACACTTACTTGGGCGATATAATTAGTGATACTGTTAACTATAAGGTGTATTTCTTGAGACAGGATGATGATCTGGTGGGAAGGGCAGTTCAAGCAATCATGAAAGTGGGTTATGTGCCGAGGTTTATTCCAGTTTCAGATAGCCCACCTAGTAAAAAGTATTGTACCAATGGAATATTTCCTGACATACTTCTTTATGTAGAGCAGACTGTATGCAGCTATGCAACGCTTGGCTTCGTTGGAACTGCTGGTTCAACTGTTACTGAAAATATAAAGCACATGAGAAAATTTGGCTCAAGTTTAGGTCAAAGTTGACTGTTTTGTGGCAAATGGATTAAGTTGTTGAATCTTATTGGACTGATACAGTGCAAGTTCATTTGCCCGTGCACTTTAAATCATGTGGGCCCCAGAAGATGATTGCATTGCATAAGCTGTGTTGTGTTTGTGTTATCTTTTTACTCCCCAAATTTTGGTGATCAGTCAGCAACAACCAAAGCATAGTTCATTTGTCAAAGCGCTCTCCAGTCAAGGGCTTTTTCCCACTTTAGGTATGAAACTCCACCAAGGTTGTTGGATTTCACAAAGTTTAGTGTTATACATGTAATTCTTTGATATACCCAAAAGAATGAATGAGGGAGGAAAAAATAATTTATATCATGGAAGAAATTAGTGCTTCCCTGTGAGATTTGGGAAGATTTTGTGTTATTTACATGCTTTGTTTGCTGAAGAATGCATAGAGGTACTTACCAAGAGACTTAATTCTGTCTCTTGCTCGTTCTTTATCCCATGTTTTACATTTGCCTCAGGGAAGTGCAGTTCTTCTTAATAGCAGTTGTATACACCAGAATATATTATATGCTTTTACCTCCACCGACCTTGTCCTCCTTATCTTTTGGGTTGTAGGGTGGGAGCTGGCATTTAGCCATGCTCTGAACTCTGAAGCTTACCATTGTGCGTGACTTACACAGAATTGGCTATGCGGAGAAGCAAAAAAATAGAACTTCTACTGCAGAATCAAAAATAAAAATTAATATTTTGATAAAAATATCCTCACTCAAATAAATAGTTACAAACATTATTCTGAATATTATTAATATTACTAAAAATGCCAGTCGAAAGATTTGGTCAAACAATAAATTATTTCTTTATTACAAAGTTTTTGAGAAAAGCAATTTAAAAAACAATTCTTAAAAAAAATTATAAATTATGCAACACAAACATACAGATTCTTATTAATTCCAAAAATCATAAGAAATGGGAAACTGATAAAGGGGTTCTTTATTGGTAACCTGAAGAACTCTGTCATAGCAACAGAATTCCTGAAATAACTAGGAACTCGGGAACTATATTCCTTTAAGTTATAACTTACTCAAGAATCTCTTCATGTTTCTCAGGATTGAATGGACTTTTTGCCACTTTTTCAATCCTTGGGACGCGTTGAATTGAGTGAAGTGCCCTCAGAGCAGAACCACCAAGGGAACTCTATTCAAGCACAACTATAATGTTCTTCCAAGTAAATAGATTCCTCTACATCATATTGAAAAACTACCACTTGAACACTTATGATGATGACCGACTTGATCATCATAGCTCTAGACAGAGCAGAGACTCCATCTAAATGTTGATTTTCTCTATTCTTACATATCCTTAGAAGAGTGTTCCGCTACTTCCTCAAACTCCGGTGACTAGCTATTTTAGCTCTCACCTGGATTAATTGTAAAATAAATTAGCAGGCATAGTGTCTTAAGAGTGTGAATGGTGGTTGGAATTATTTGATGCAGGTTACCATTAGTTTACTACTTTTGGAATTGGGTAGTGGAATCTAAAGAGCATATTCATCCTTTTTGGTTAATTAAACTATCATTGTCAAATAACCACTTATGTTTTAGTAGTGTAAATGTTATTAGTACATGGACTTTGCCATATGCATGAAAGCATATGATTTTAATGAGTTTACCTTATAATGAGAAATGGCCGAGCAATGTCATACGAATTTTCTAGTGAAAAAAATATTTTACTTGTGACTATTGAAAGCATTTAAAATAAATAGAATGTTTAAGGAGGAGAATAAATATATATATATATATATATATATATATATATATATTGTAAAGGCAAAATATTCAAATCAATGCCTTTTAACTTACCATAGTGTCTAGCTCGCTATTAGTTTCTTAGGTTATGGAGATATTGAAGTAAATCTATAAGTTAGTAAGAACGCGCATCACCAAAAAAACCAATAATTATATTTATCTCGTATATCATAAAATTAGACTAACGATAAAAACAAAAATACTAGAGTTATATCAATATTTCTTGATTCAACACAATCGAAATTTGTTTGAAATCAATATTTCTTGGTTGGTCCCCCTTTCACTTAAAGGCGGACGGGGTAACAAAGACGAAGAACTTGCACAGAGAGAAAGAGAAGGGGTAGGGTATGGATGTGAGGTTTGAGAAGAGAAATGGCAGAAGAAGAGAGGAAGTAGGGAAGAGAAAGCTGGAGATGGCACCACCAGCTTCTTCAATCTCTGATTTTCAAAGGATCTTGATTACTTATAAACCTCTTGTTTGCAAAAAGGCGCATTGGTGAGGAAATATTGACCTTATTTGTTGATCTTCTACAACCTCAGTTTCGTTTTCCACTTATTCTTCCTTCAGCGTTTGCTTTTCTGCTAGACGTAGGTTAAGGTAGATGCCGTTGGAGATGGAAAATTAATGCCACATGTGTATTCAATGACTCTTAATCTTAGTCATTGGTTTTGATCTAGGGGTTATAAATTACTCTTCCACCTTCTTCATAATAAGACACTCCTCTTTTATATATATATATATATATATATATATATGTAAGCTCATTTAGTTTGTTTATTGAGTTTAAATTTGTTTAGTCAATGTAGCATATTTATGTAATCTTAGACAAGCTAAAAGGAGTCGAGTTGAGCCGATACTGAAGCTCGGCTTGTTTACACCCCTAGCTCTGTATACCAAGGTTACATATTTGCTACTTACTGATTTTGTTTTTTAATTGACTGAGGAAAAATTGGGGTTTTAACCCCTAACATTAGAATATCCTACCACTTAATGTTAGGGTATCACTTGAATTATGTTTTCATGAGCTATTACTTGTTTGTCATTATCTAAGGTGGAGAGTGCATTTTAATATGTCGTTATAGTGGAAAAATTCTTGTACATATATATTGTATCATATTATCCGTGCAATACCCAATGAATACAAATTATGTGTGAATTTTAAATAAGGTAGAATGGGCCCCACCTAAGCCACACAATAATTAATGATTCCACCTTATTTAAAATTTACACACTGCTCGCATTTATTGGATATTATACAGATGACATGATACAATGTATGTGTGTAATAATTTATTTATAATGTATCTTAGCAAGGATTAGGATCATTTTATGTTAAAAGAAAATATGATATTGTTATATCATGAGAGAAAATAGACATATTATATGGAACTTACTATTCAATTAGTAGATTTCACTTTATGGGTCCAAACACGTCTATCACTCACAATGTCAATGCTCTCCCCCAATATGCAACAGTCCAAATGTATGTAAACAATGTTATTATGGTATATATTAAATAATTCATTTTTTGTCAAAAAATTTGTCTATGTAAAATTAGTATGGATTATTATAGGGAAATTTATTTCTATATAATAGAGATATTTTTTTTCAAAAGCTAACATAAAGATAGAGAAAAAAGTAAGTAATGCTGATGAAAACATGTTTCTTCAAAACTAGAAAAAGAAATAGTTGAAAATTTGTTAACTATTTACCAAAAAAATTGTGTTAACTAATTATTTAAGGGCATTTCTTTGATACTAATAAAATATTAAATGTCCGCCTACATGGTAGGGTTATAATGATTAAATTGACGACTAATTGCCCAACTTGTGGCACCTATGGGAGTGTAGCTCCTCATGTCCACCTATTGCTTAATATGGGACTTTTTGCTGTCTATGTATAAAGAAATAAAGTTATGTATCTACTAACAGTTATAACTTTTGATACAGTGATAAACGTTTTATCCAAACATGTGGTATCAGGGCGAGGTCGCAGGTTCAAGTCTCCCAGATGAGGTGTCGGGGGCTGATTTTTGGTTTTATGGGGGTCAATACCACCATTTGACTCAGAAGAACATAACTGGCTAAGGACTAATTGCCTGACCCGTAGCACCTATGGGGTGCAGTTCCTCATATCCACCTGTCACTTAGTATGGGCCTTTGAAGTGAATTAACTCATTTTATTAGAATGTCATTTATTTTTTTATTTTAAAATTTGGGATGTTGAAGTAAATTAACAATCACTAGTTTTTAACAAATGTAATATATATGTACAAAAAATTTGAGTATCATCAAGTTGAAGGAATTTCCAAAAAGATCATTGATTCTCATCTATTATATTCTTGTCTTCGTGCTTCTTGGGGGATATTCAGTAAAATTAGAATGATATTTTTACTCTACCGCGATATGTTTGAACACAGATAGGTTAATTTTATTTTACTAATATTGTTATAAGTATTTGATATTAGGTTATTCATAGCATTACTATATCTTTCTTATTCATAGCGAGTTGATTACTTATAGATTATAATGTATGTTAAAGTCCTTGCCCAAACAAGTATTTTATAGAAAGCCAATAAAGAATTCTATCAACAATTGGTTTTTTTTTAGGTCAACTTAAGGAATATAGTAGGTTGTTTGACTTGTTTTAAAAGAACCAATAGCTATACAAAAAAATCTAAAATTTACAATGCAATACTTGTCTATTTACGATTAGGTTAAAAGCTCAAGTTCAAATGAATAGAAATATAATAATCAATTCATTTCTTAGAAGAAAAGGAGTTAAAATAACAAACATAATCTTAATTTGGTTTCTTTTAATTATGTTTTCATCTAAGAAATTATGTAACTTGCATTATTGTTAAAGACCGTTTAACCGCCACTCAGTAGCTAAACATGGAGATTTTCTTCTTGGAGTGAACAGATAATTCTATAGGTAATTTTAATGGTTAATTTGCAAATACAATGGATGTTAGCTCCGTGGCAGAACGAAAATTTTGCCATGTACTTTGTTAGTCAACTTATCCATGAAATGTAGGGAGAATCTCAAATTAAAGTGCTGCAAGTTTAGTGTGAGAGAGAGTACATGTTAAAGTGAAATAATGTTATCTCGTGAATTGGACGAGCTTGGGCTTATACAGAGGATAAACTTAATAGAGTACAAATTAATGTCATGTCCCAATTTAAGAGCGTGACCGAGACAGTATATAGGGAGATTCTTATGTCCCAAAAGCTTCAGGCATAGATTAATTCAATGCATATGCAAATTTTAAATCTAGAATCTAAATCGAAGTTTTTATTAAAAATTAGATAGGGTATCCTTTCAAAAGTAAGACGTCACCCAAGTAAATAGTAAATAGAAAATTAATGAGGAGCTCAACCCCAGAGGTATATAGAAATGTCCAAAATCATAGACAATTTTCAAAATATTGTATCCGAAATTGTGTTCATAGTGACTACAAGTCACACTCTTAAGTACATCAAGTCTACTTCTAGGAGTACATAGACGAGTTAGATATGGTAAGTCAAGCTGGTGAAAGTTGTTGCTGAACATCTTCTGGAGCTAAACACAAAAAACAAAGATGAATGAATCCACTTAGTCAATGAAAAAGTGTCCAACATGAATCAGGACACTGCACAGAAATACGAATCTACATACAATATATTATCCAAAAAATAAGGGATCTAAAACAATGACACAGGAAAAAGAGTATAACCCATAAGACTACAGTTCGGTTTCCAAAACAAAGAATATCCAGGAGAGTGTTAAACTAGAAAGTAAATACAATTAAAAAAAAAATCCATAATGTAACCTTATTGAATTGAAATAGGCTTTTGTCGAGTAATTATCCATCTCGACGAATATGTATAGTATGCAATGATGGAGATAGATATGTTCAGATTATCACAAAATGCTTGTCTTTCGCACATGGTCCAAACCAATGAACTTGTTATATGATGAAACAGACATTTGAGGTTAATCCTTAAGTTCGTACATGAAAATAGCTTCAGAGTGTTACCAATTAAGTGTTTTATAAATCAATTAACATGTCCTTTCAAAAGACAAATTCCAGAGTGATTTCAAAACCAATTGAACATGGAATTCATATTTCACAGGCCACACAGGCATACTTATAGGCAAAAATAGTTTCGAGCAATATAAAACACTATGAAAAGCATTTGAAAGACTGAATCAAGGAATCATCTGATCATACAATACATATACAATAATAGTAACGCTTTCTTTAGCTTCTATCAGACAACAATCTCATTCAAATATTTGGCACACACACATACTGCCACAGTATTACCCGGGGTGTCAAAATCATGCCATAACCATTTTAGACGAACATAATTTAGATTGTAGTACCTATTACTACCTACAAAGATCAATTTACCCTATATAAACATTGTATATCCATCCCGACCTAATTCAGAGTTTTGAGCATATACCGTAAGCATAATACAATTATTCTAAACCTATAAGACCTTATAGAGAAGTTAAAGGAAGGGTACTCTACCTCTTGTGTCACACCCTAATTCTGGGTATGCGACCAGCATAGGAAACCATCAATAAGATGGCATCCTACAAGTCTTCACATGTACAAATGCATTATCAATAACACAACACAAGACAATATACAAGACTTTTGACTAACACAAGATCATGCACAATATAATCCAACTGTCCAAGACTCTGACTATTTTCTCCCTTTGTCTCTCAAGAATACCTGCAATTTAACCTGGTGGAAAAATAAGGGGGTGAGTCTTAGACTCAGTGAGATGGAAAACATCCACCCAAAGGTACAAGTTTAAAAATAAAGTAATATATTCTATTTACAAAATTATGTAAAATAAAGAAAATAGTTATACCCATATACTAATGCATATAAGAAAATATGATTTCAATTATAAAATCCAAGTACTAGCATTTATAGAGAAATACAATTAAAGGCGAAGGAAATTACATGTACTTACTTGTATAGATGCTATAAATTCATATTTATGAAATCCACATATCCATCATGAAAATTTCATATACTTGAAATCTTCATGTAATCATTTATTTGTGCATATATGAAAACAAATAGATGGACATTTCATATTCATGTAAATATATAAATACCATACACTTATGGGAAGAAATTCTATGAACTTATAATTTGGGAAAATACATATGATTTGAGGTTGAGTTTATTCATTCCTCACATAGGAATCTCTCTCATATAACGTGTAACATATATAATATACATCCGGAATGAGCTCAACCCACGGATGCTAACCATGTACCCATCCCATGTAACTCCTTATGCCTCCCAATATAGTCAATGAACAATCCATATGCTAGGTGCACCTAAGGTTTCCTTATGAAAGTAACTAAAGGATTCACCAAAAAAGGTTTTTATTTATTATATAACATAGCTCGAAAATAGAGTCTTAATGCTTCACAAATATGTTAAGGTCATATGCATGAACAATAACTGTCATTTGAAACTTAGTGTGTCAAATACATCTTATAAGCATGTATAAATCATAAAAAAATTGCTTATGCCTTGTGAATCTAAAATATGCAAGAATGATATACATACAATTCAAAAGTATTTCATTTATCTCCTTATAAACTAGTATGATAGGAGCTTAATAGCGATATCATTTTTAGAGTACAAATAAATGAGAAGCATAGATACTTATCATAGATAAAAATAAATATAGCTTATAGGGGAAACGCATGTATCTAAGGATAAAAGAATCATACTCACCTTGCAAACTTTGGAAACTAGTATACCATACCACTAACCAAGGTTTCCTTTCATCTTTTAGAGGCATGAAGCCAAAGAATAGCTATTATAATATCTATACACTTTGTTCGCATGTTCATAGAGGTTGTTTGTATAGAAAAGGCTTATTGGTAAATTAAGGATTCAACTATACAATGAATTTATATGCCCCATAGCCAACTAGCCAAGAAAACCCCAATTTTCCTAAATTTGGACACGATACACAGACGATGATCAATCCTAGTCCCATGCTTTATTTCTATCATTCTAAACGCTGTGTGCTTTTCACCCATTTCTTTGTCAGTATAATTTATTAGAACCTTTGCATGCTCACACTTAATTCTAGCCAATATTTCTTTCCCAAACACCTTTGGAAATCATCTTACTATCATCATAAAAATCCTCACAAATTCATTCTTCTTAACTTGAATCAAGAGCTAGAGATTAATGAATTTCTATGAATCATTTGATCAAACATCTTATAGGTTTCTTGAACTCAAACTCTTAATAAATATTGTTACTACAAGTCATATTACTAAATAGTTCTCATTAATTAAGACCATCAATTAATCAAGTAACAATTTTTTTTAGAAATCCTATTTCATAAGAACCCTTTACTTGTGCTTAAATTTCTCTAAGAATCTAAAATTCTCAACATTATAAAATTTTGCTTCATCTCTCTTTTTTTTTAATTTCTGAATCAGTCTTTTTATCTCATAACCTTGATAATAATTCCTAAGACAAAGTTGAAACCTTACAATATCAAGATCAGGAGATACTTACCTAATAATCTCAATTCAATAGGCATCTTTGGAGAACCACTCACACTATCATCTCAAGCACTTTCTAAGTACACCAAGATCAATAATGACAATGAGCTTTTCATAAGACCCATTAGATAAAATTGTTGGTGTATGTCAGATAAAATTCAATAGGCATCTTTGAATAACAGGTGCTGCTTGGTTTTATTCACCACTTGCAATTCTGGACCCACAACATTTAGCATAACCAAGTAGAGATTTTTTGTGGTTTACTTGACTATTTGAGGGGACAAAACCGATTACTAGTTTTCCTTCAATGTCACTCTACTTCTCCTCTATAATGAGCTGCTATGAAGGAGTTAAAAATAAGAGGGAATTATGAATAAAACTAGCAAGAGATGAGAAAGAGTTTAGGGGTAAGAGAGAAGGGGCCGATGGGTATTTTGTAGAATTTGCACCTCGACTACTGTTGGAAGGGAATTAAATTTGGTAGATTCTTCAAAGAAATTTTCTAGAGCCTTCAACTGAGAGAATCCTCTAAAAAAAATTGTAAAATTTGCTAAGCAAACATCCCAGCATTCTTAAATATCTGGTCAAGAGAATTATAGAAGAAGGTTGACTATGTGGTTAACAATTGACCAAGAACTCTAGATATTTTGACCGAGCTCTCTTGAAAGGAAAGCTAAGAATGCCATATAATTTGGAGGAAGCGTCTGGAATAAAGGAGAGGAAAGAAAATTTGGACATCTCCTGTTGCTAGACTTCCCAAAAAGTGGCCACGTACATACGTGCTAAGAGGAGAATAAAGATTTATTGATAATTGCACCTTTTTGTATTTTAATATTATTTTAAGAATAATATTTAAGCCTAAAAATACTTTATACTGTAGTTTCTCTCCAAGTTGTCAACCAAAAAATCTCATTTTCATGATTACCATCTTATTACAAAACATTATAGAAGTATGACAAAAGTTCCACCTAATTAATCAAGAATTGTTTATTCTCAATTCAATATAATTTGAAATACATGAAATTCTCTAAGGAGGATATTGCACAAGAACTTATATTAATGGTCATTACAATATATCTATCCCTTCAAAATGAATTCCTCCTCGAATTCAAGTGTTGAGACAAAAGAACAAACAAAAGAGTGTCATAAATATTGGTTTGAATCTTAACTTTCATAAACTATCCTAAATCAGTCTCCTTGAAAATCTTATTTCCCTAAATTGTTTCAGAATTTACTCCTAGTATTATTATAGGGTTCCAGTCTAATTTCTCGTAAAAGATTTGACAAACTACGTTGGGCTTACGTTCTAGAGGTGAAAAGTTGAATTTTCTAAAGATTGAGATTCACTAAAAGCAATTTTTTTATACCACCATGCTTCCACTGCGATACTCTGATTTCTTTTTCATCTTGATATTTATCGGAAACTCCTATCCTTGCTAATCCAAAGAATCTTATTCATAAGAGCATTCTACAATAACATGGCCTCTATTTAACCTCGAACCTTTTAACTTTTCCCCCCTCATGGATCTATATATGTAGAGAACTTCTATAATATACCTCTTATATATGAATTACTTCCTTAAATAATCCACCGTAAGTCTGTACTTTGTATAACCCCATGGAACTATAATTATGGTTGCTTAACCTATCTAGGATCAAGTAACTACTTATTCTCTCCCAAGATGACACATTGATAAAGCATTGGCTAAAATTTTTAACATCTCATTCACATCAACTGTACCATATACCTGTCATAAGAGCCTAAATGCACAGCATTTTGTTCTACTTCCTTATCCCAAAATATCAATACTAATCCCAATGAGACTAAGAACAATTGAGTGCTCACTATAGAATCCAAACAACTTACACCTTACTTGTCAGAAAAACAGAGGCTTTGCAAAGGTACAATTTCCAATTTCATTCCCTTCAAAATGCCTTAATGAATAAATGATTTTACTCATTTGTCTTGTAAAATTATAATTACCAATGAATGAATTAGGCTTTCTCCATATCAATGGCTTCAAATTTCTACTTATCTTCTATGTTTCCTCCTTTGTGCCTTCTCTTTACCACACAACCCATATCATGAAAACTTTCATGACATACTTAACCCTTCACTGTAGTCCAAAACATTTAATCTAACCGAGTCATACGACTTATATACTTCAATCCTAATTCAAGTTATACATTCTATTTAACTTTTGATTAATATTACCAATTTTTTTCCTTTACTTATTCACTCAAATAAAATATGAAATTTGTTGTTTTTTTTTTTTGATACTTACTATCATAACGTGATGACCAGGAAAAAGGCACTGTCATGACCTTAAGGCAACAAAAGGGATAAAATACAGAGATAAAAAATGGAGTCACCACCAATTAATTAGAAGGATAATTGGGATCCTTTAAAAACCAAATACTGACCCATAGAACCAGATGATGAGTTCGGGAGTTTAATTACGTATAGGGAAGGTGTTAGGGGTTACCCTAAATTGTTTGTAATTAAATTTATTATTGTTTGAATTACCCCTTTTATTATCGTGATTTTTAGAAAAATAAAGAAGTGAGAGAATTAGACCTGTCTTACAGTATAAGTGCCTACGTACCCTTATGGGATTAAGGTCCACGTAGTTCCAGTTAATTAAATTAGAATTTGTGTAGGGGGGATAAAGACAATATGGAAAAATGAGTTTCCACATAAGGTCCAACAAAATGAGAGATTAATCCTCTACATAAAGCTTAAGAGAATAAAGACAATATGAGAATATGAATTTCCACATACAGCCCAATAAAATGGGAGAATATTTCCCCACATAATATTCAAATACAATATGAGAAAATGAATTTCCACATAAAGCTTAACAAAATGAGAGAATACTTCCCCACATAATATTTGATATGGATTAAGGAATCCTAGTATTGAAATCAAAGAATCTTTTAGAAACCTTGTAGGAAAACTACAATTTATAATGGTTGGGACAACAATAGCATTTTGAAAGTATTGGGCTCAACTTTGGATTTTTAAAAACATCAGGGTCAAAATGTAATTTTTAAAAGTACTAGGGTTAAATTTAGATTTTGGAAATATTAGGGTCAAAACTTGAATTTTGGAAGTATTGGGATCAAAATAGAATATTAGAACAAGGATACTATTTCCTTTGAAAATGTAGGAACTCACATCATTTACAAGAGTGGTGAATTTGCTTAAGTCTATTTTGAAAATATTTGATTGGGCCATTGGAGCCATTTAAAAGCATTGGGTTTTGGACTTGTTTTGACACTAATTCTATTGGACCTTTCAAACCCTTGAAATTAATTTTGAGTGAGTCTTTGGAACCCCCTTTTACCATTGTAATTTACAAGAGAAAAGTTTAGGCCTTTGACCCCTTTTAAATAATCCTATTAGACCTTGGAAACCTTTGTTGTTTGGACAAGTGTAAATTAAATTTTCAAAAATAAAAATAAAGATAAGAAAAAAATAAAAATAAAAGCAAAAAACAAAGATAAACTTTGTGGGGTCATTGGAACCCTTATTTCAAACCTTACACACCTGGACCGATTCAAAAGCCAAAACTAACATGTAATTGTCATAACCAACCCACCCTTAAAAGCTAGACTAGCTTAACAACCTCGAAGTTAATCCCTTGTTAGAGTAAAGCTAACATGACAATCCAACATAATCCAACATTAATACGATTCAAAGGTACCACCAAACCTATTAATTTAGAATTAATCCATGCAGGAGAAGGTAAGCCGGTTAATTCAGACCCAACAATATCAAAAGCCAGCCTAACATGCTACCAAGATTATCTTCATAGCAAAGCTAGCAAGATGATAAAATTGACATCCTCCAAGCAAATTAAGACATGTTAAAATTAATTTCACACAATCAAAGGATGCTGGCAGAATTATTATCAAAGCAAGACTATCATGGTGACAAAATAAAACAAACTAATCATGCCAGAATTAATCTTAAGCAGGTAGGGAATGCCAATTCAGTGTTATCTTTCAAGCAAGTCAAAATTAACACCCACCAAAGCAGAACTAACATGACAATTTAAAGGTAAAAGCATTAAAGCAAACCCAACAGGATCATACAACTGCAGGCATACCATGACTCCAAAATTGATGTCTTCAGGTAATGACCAAATATGTTTCCAAAATTCATACCATTAAGAACAGGCCTAATTATGCTTCCCAAAATTAACAACATTAAACAAACCTGAATGTTAACATAATCAATACACTAGAGGCTAGCTACTTGCTATCAAAATTAACTAATACAAAACGAGCATAACAGACTAACTCAGAGTCAACTACCCCACAAGTAAACTAAACAGAACAGCGTAGAATTGATTAATGCAAGACAAAATGATCATGCTAATCCAAAGCTAATACCACCAAAGCCCTCCTATTAGACTAACCAAATTATCCCCCACGAGTTAACATAACATGCTACCAAAGTTAGCATCAAACCACGAAGGCTAATCCAAACGTAATAACACATAGAACCCACAACACCCCTAGGCACACGATGAGCAGTAATCAACCCATTTTAATCTACCTACAATAAACGAAAATGCATAACCGAGTATGATTAACTTGGATCATATTAGAGAATAAGAATGGTACCATAAACAATTATTTAGCAGGGTAATCAACAAGACAGAATTGAATTACCCGTTTACATAGTGCATAACATTGTAAAGAATCATTTCCTGATACATTTAAAACTAAACAAAGACCACCAAAAAATTTCGAGAAGCTAAAAAAAAAACACCCTTTCAAACCCGTACGACACTTCCTAAACATAACCTAGAACTTGAATCAAAGAAAAATCTTACTCAGTGACAGGATTCGAGTCCACACAAGGTTTCTTCTACGAACAAGACTCCCCTGCTTCCTTCAAAATTCTCTTTCACCGTTCTCTAATCTACCCAATTCTCCCTCTTTGGTAATTCGTCTCTCCTTCATTCAACCCCTCCTGACACTCTCGGCTTCACCCCATTTATAGCCGAACAGCAACGTTTCACCATGATTTCAGAGCCGTGAAATCTGGGACTTCGGAGAGTGTGTGAGGCTTTGATTTGTGGTTTATGGTGCACCGAGCAAGTTGAAGTGTGTGTCCAGAGAATGGGTGGCGTGAAGGTAGAAAGCGAGTGTACAGGGGAGTGGGGTTAGCAGAGACGTGGAGTATAGATGAAAGAGAAGTGGAAGAGGCAAAAACTGGTTTGGAATTTAGGGTTTCAGGGGGATCTGGGTCAGGGTTATCCGAGTTATGGATATTGAGTTGGAAGGCTATGAATTTGGGCTTCGGTCATTGGGGCTTATGGTTAGTGGGCTGTAAGGCCGGGCTGAGTTGCCAGAAAAAAACAAAAGGGGGATATTAGGCTTTTTCTTTTGATTTTGTATTTTCTTTCTTTCTTTTTTTAAATTTTTTCATTTTGTGATATATTTTTTTATTAGTTTTTTTAATTTTTTTCAAAATGCTTTTTATTTATTTATTTATTTACCTGGACAAAATCAGGTGTTTATACTTACTTAATTATCCCTCAAATTACCTTTAATCATCAGTTACCCACATTATCTTACTACATAAATTATTAAACCGAATCTCATCATTTGGAGCTTCTCTTTTATGTTAGTTGTGTCCTACATCCTAGAACGAGCCTATGAGTTTAAAATAAAGCCAAAGGAACAGAATAGATTCACCACTTTCAATGTACCATTCACACCCAAACCAGATAGCACCACATTAGGGATTATAAAACTAGACAATATTCCATAGTTGAATACAAACTGTTGATAGACAGGAAACCTCACATAATACGTAAGAATAACTTGTAAGTAATAAATTTTCTAAGACCATCAAACTCTAGAAAGTATCAATTGACTTCAAAAGATTCTATATAATATATGCAATTGCCACTTCATACCCTTCATAATGGAAGAACTATGCCAACATTATGACTATACTAGTTTAGTAATTACACTAGACAATTGAATAAGGAAGCATTTAACTGGAAATGATGTTACAAAACTTAACTATGGAAGGAAATAGTAATCATACACATCTAAGTATTCATAAAGAGCAATTGCAATAGTAAACCTAGTTGATAAATTACTAAGTGAAATGAAGTAAGGTACCTAAGAATAGCTTATGCTACTATTAGTTTTCCCAAACAATAACAAATGAGAGGAATTACATATTTCCACCTCATGTTTACTAACAAAATTGATTCGGCAGCTAATATCTAATTTGCATAAACTAATTTCTATCTTATCACATATATATTTAAAAACAAAAGTACAAAACCAAGTTTAGCAGTCTATTGTGAGGCAAGAATTTTCCCACACTTATGAATTCATGTTGCCTCTACTAAATTACTAGTACTTTAATTATACTTGTATATGTGAGGGTAAGTTACATCTAACCTTCAAAGCATGAATTCAATGCATGATATGGGTATGATAAGATACAGGCATATAGCTATGAGAATGTGGTGAATTTTTTTAAAAAAATATGGATATAATACGACTGAGACATATTAGTACTCAATATCATAAAACAGAAACATAGTTATTTGCTAGTATGTGCATCTGCAAACTGACAGATTTGAGATATGAAGTCCATTAATATTTCTTTATCAATATTATTTATGGGTTTTCTGGCTTCCTATTATTTTTGAGTATGATGACTTAAAACAAAGTATAACACTCCAATTCATGGAAGAGGGAATTGTGACTATTTTTAAGACCATGTTATACTAATAATTGTTTCAAATTCAAACATATGACCTTCTACCATTTAATCACTTAAAGATACAACACTAAACGAGCTCACACTAGTGTAAAAAAATAAGTATAAAGATTCTTAAGATCTCCTTAGTTTATACTTACTTCCAAAGCAAAAGAGCTAAAAGTCCTCTTCCATAGAGAAAATATTATTGATTGCAGTAACATTCATATTACCAGGTGCCAGGGGATCCAAGCTGTGCATAAACTCAAGTTTCTCCACCAATAAGAAGTTATATTGTTTCCTAAGAATTGAAATTCACTAAAAGCAATTTCTTAATTTAATTTTTTTTCTTGCTTAAGAAATTTAAAATAGGGATCATATAGTTCTTCAGTAACTGAGTTCTTCCTTCTTTACTACTATTAACTATGAAGTTCCACGACAAGCAATGAAAAAAGAAAATTCAATTTACTCAGACCTTCTAGAAAATGCATTTGTTACTTTATTAGAAAAGTTAAACCTGTATATGGTAAACTAGTGGAAACCTAACATCTTAATTAAGTAAATATCGTTGTTTAGGAGTTTGAACCACTTGAATCATTAAACCCTTAAGCATTTATCATCTGCCAAGATAGAAGTTCTTTCCTAACAAATAATATCTCCATTTTCCTACAGCTTAGGTAGCTGTTATTAACCCTGAAACATTAGCAGAAGCTATGGTCATCTTAGGAGTTATTTCTTACTAAAATGAGTCACTAATGTCAATACAGCACTTGTCCAACAAAGATCATTAAAGACTACAACAACTTCCTTAAATAAGATTGGAAATATCTCATTCTCCATAGTTTTGAGTGTTACAGGAGTATTTATCAATCCAAAAGGCTACACCCAAATCTTATCTTAAATTAAACCTAATATGTTCTAAAAAATATCTTTTAAATATCATCCATTCCAATTTAATAATACCTGAGATCTTGCTTTGATAAAAATTGAAGCCCTTGAAGTTCATCTAGGATTTAGCATATAAGAGTTAACTAAGAACATATATTGACTAATGGAGCAACAATGATGGGTTCCTACAAATTTGCTCAAGATATGTTCTCCAAGGCACACTTACCATAAGCTAGGCTCACAGTTTCCCAGAACTAGACAGTTGGAGACCACTATATGTCATAATTACAGACATAGACCATGCTTTGATACCATCTTTGTCATGCCCCAATCCTGAGTACTCGACCAATGTAAGAAACTACCAATAAGATGGCATCCTACAAACCTTCACATGTACAAATGCATTAATAATGACACAACACAAGACAATATGCAAGACCTTTGACCAACACAAGACCACGTACAATCTAATCCAACTGTCTAAGACTTAAACTGTTTACTCCATTTGTCTCTCAAGAATACCTGCACTTTAACCTGGTGGAAAAATAAGGGGTTGAGTCATAGACTCAGTGAGATAGAAAACTTCCATCCAAAGGTACAAGTTTGAAAATAAAGTAATAGATTCTATTTACATAATTATGTAAAATAAAGAAAATAGTTATACTCATATACTAAAGCACATAAGAAAATAAGACTTCGATTATAAAATCCAAGTACAAGCATTTATAGAGAAATACAATTAAAGGTGAAGGAAATTACATGTATTTACATGTTCAGATGCTATAAATTCATATTTATGAAATCCATGAATCCATCATGAAATTTTCATATACTTGAATTCTTCTTGTAATAGTTTATTTATGTGCATATATGAAATTAAATAAAGGGACATTTCATTTTCTTGTAAATGTATAAATACCATACACTTATGGAAAGAAATTCCATGTCTTTGTAATTTGGGAAAATACATATGGTTTGAGGATGAATTCACTCATTCTTCACATAGGAAACTCTATCATATAACATGTAACATATATAATATACATATGGAGTGAACTTAACTCACGAATGCTAATCATGTATCCATCCCATGTAACTCCTTATGCCTCCCAATATAATCCATGGACAATTTATATGCTAGGTGCACCTAGGGTTTCCTTATGGAAGTAACTAAAGGATTCACCTAAAAAGGTTTTCATTTATTATATAACATAGCTCGAAAATAGAGGCTTAATGCTTCACAAATATGTTAAGGTCATATGCATGAACAATAATAGTCATTTAAAACTTAGTGTGTCAAATATATCTTATAAGCATGTATAAATCATTAAAAAATTTCTTATGCCTTATGAATCTAAAATATGAAAGAATATATATACAATTCAAAAATATTTCATTTATCTCCTTATAAACTAGTATGATAGGAGCTTAATAGTGATATTACTTTTAGACATTCAAAGAGTACAAATAAATGAGAAGCATATATACTTATCATAGATAAAAATAAATATAGCTTATAGGGAAAACGCATGTATCCATGGATAGAAGAATCACACTCACCTTGCTAACTTCGGAAACTAGTATACCATACCAATAACCAAGGTTTCCTTTCATCTTTTAGAGCCAAGAAGCCAAAGAATAGCTATTATAATATCTTTATGCCTTACTCGCATGTCCATAGAGGTTATTCCTATTGAAACAGCTTATTCGTAAATTAAGGATTCAACTGTATAATGAATTTATATGCCTCATAGCCAACTAGCCAAGAAGACCGCAATTATCCTAAATTTGGACACAATACACAGATTGTGATCAAGCATAGTCCCATGCTTTCTTTCTATCATTCTAAATAATGTGTGCTTTTTGCTCATTTCTTTGTCAGTATAATTTATTAGAACCTTTGCTTACATTTTCATGCTCACACTTAATTCTAGTATTTCTTTCCCAAACACCTTTGGAAATCATCTTACTATCCTTATAAAAATCCTCACAAATTTGTTCTTCTTAACTTGAATCAAGAGCTAAAGATTAATTAATCTCTATGAATCATTTGATCAAACATCTTATAGGTATCCTGAACTTAAACTCTAATACATATTATTACAAGTCCCATTACTTAATAGTTCTCATTAATTAAGACCATCAATTAATCAAGTAACATTTTCAATTAGAAATTCTATTTCATATGAACCCTTTACTTGTGCTTAAATTTCTCTAAGAATCTAAAATTTTCAACATTATAAAATTTTGCTTCATACCCTTTTTTTTTTCTTTTTCTTTTTTTCCAAATCAGTCTTTTTATCTCATAACCTTGATAATAATTCCTAAGACAAAGTTGAAACCTTACAATATCAAGATCGGGAGATACTTACCTAATAATCTCAATTCAATAGACATCATTGGAGAACCACTCACACTATCATCTCAAGCTCTTTTCTGAGTACACCAAGAACAATAATGACCATGAGCTTTTCATCAAACCCATCAGACAAAATTATTAGTGTATGTTTCTCATGCTAGCCGAAGATATACTAGAAATGAATAATAAGCGTAGCTCAATTTTATTCACCATTTGCAATTCTATACCCACAGTATTTAGCATAACCAAGTAGAGATTCTTTGTGGTGTACTTGATTATTTGAGGGGACGAACCAATTACTAGTTTTCCTTCAACGTCACTATAGTTCTCCTCTATAATAAGCTACTATGAAAGAGTTAAAAATAAGAAGGAACTATGAATTAGACGAGCAAGAGAAGAGAAAGAGTTTTGGGGAGAGAGTGAAGGGGCCGACGGGGTATTTTGCAGAATTTGCACCTCGGCTACTACTGGAAGAGAACTAAATTTGGTAGATTCTTCGAAGAAATTTTTCTAGAGCCTTCAACAGAGAGGATCTTCTAAAAATAGCTGTAAAAGTTGCTAAGCAAATATCCTATCATCGTTAAATATCTAGTCCAGAGAATTTTGGAAGAAGGTTGACTGTGTGGTTAACAATTGATTAAGAACTCCATATATTTTGGCTGAGCTCTCTAGAAAGGAAAGCTGAGAAAGCTATATAATTTGGAGGAAGCATATGGAATAAATGGGAGCAAAGAAAATATGGACATCTCCTGTTGCTAGACTTCCCAAAAAGTGGCCATGTACATACTTGCTCAGCAGAGAATAAAGATTTATTGATAATTGCAACTTTTATATTTTAATATTATTTTAAGAATAATATTTAAGCCTAAAAATACTTTCTACTCTAGTTTTCTCTATGTTGTCAACCAAAAATTTTCATTTTCATGATTACCATCATATTACAACATTATAGAAGTTTGACAAAATCTTTGCCTAATTAATTAAGAATTGTTTATTATCATTTCAATATAATTTGAAATAGATGATATTCTCTAAGGAGGATATTGCACAAGAACTTATATTAGTGATCATTACATTTTCACAATGTCATAATTCTTCAATTCACTGGCTATAGAATGAGGGTCATAACTCAATCATAGTACTGCCCAATCACAAGGAACAGAGGAAATCAGGAAATTAATGAAAATAATTGAAAGGTGGGATCAAATCCTGTCCTAAAATTGAAGGAAGTGTAAGGAACCTAGAATTTACCTAAGATGTCACTTCAGAGCGCCTCCATCTAAAACAATTATGTTTTATACAAAAAACGGAACTTAAGGGTTGTTTATTTTTACTATACCACATGATTTGCTTATCGGACATAGCAATTAATGCTCAGTCCAAATCTCCTTTTTCACGTTTTCATTTCTCGACTCTAACAACTCGATGGTATCTACAGTTTTCAAAAATCCTATGTTAGTTCCAAAACACGTTTAGCTAAATGGAAGTATGACAAATACTCTTAAAGATTATTACTTCAAAAGGTATTTAGGTCATCTTAACTAGTTAAATAAGATCCAACCAGCATTCATGTGTGAACTGATCTAAAAAATGCGTTCAAGTGGTTGAAAGACTATTGTGAAGTTGTTAATATAATCAGTGACAACTCTACACGATGAGCATGATAAGCATACTAAGCTTAGCTAGGTTCAATCTAGGTACCTCTTTTTGGGCCAAGTCCAGGCACATTCAAATGGTTAGAAGATCATTTTTTTTTTACATAACATCATTATTCTTTTAAGTGCAAATGTGATGGAGATTTCTGCAAAACATCCATATTTTCATATTCAAACATACGAGGTTGGCCTATCGCAATGCATAATATATGGTTATATAACATTATCTTAAGTTCGAATCTTAACTTTGTCAGTTTTTTCAGAACAATTAAAAAAAATTATGAATATTGATCTTAATCCCATGTTGATGGCCTATCTATGATCAAATTAAAAATGTAATTTACGTCAAATACATGCAAGCTAGTTTGAAAGTGTTACACTTAGATGCAATGCAAACTTGTTATGTTAATAAAGATTGTTTTTTTTAAATATGATTCACTATTTTGGATTGACTATTATTATTGTCACTATTTATTATTGTTATTTATTTTTATTATTATCAGAGGCCCATATGATCCATTTCACTATTTATTATTATTTTTATTATTTTATTATTTTTATTTTTATTATTAGGATCCCATAACATAATGAGTTTGTTAGATAATTGGAGTTTTTTCTTGAAGCAACAAAACTAGTGAAGCCATTTTCAAAGGATAAACAAACAAATATGAGTCTTGTACTCACTACTCAGAGACTAAACTGAGAACACGCACAAAAGTTAGGGATTAAATTGAGAATAACACAAAAGTTAAGGACGAAATGAATTATTTGGGTATGACTTAGCATTTGAAGTTTCCATATTATGGACATATAAGCACTTCTATTAATGTGCTAAACAAAATCATGACTGAATGATTTAAACAATGCAAAAATGAATGGTGAATGACATTTTTTAGAAGACTTTACACTCATGAATGTAATTTTAGTTATTTTATTATTATTATTTTAGTTTTTACTAGACCTTAGTAGTTTGACCATACTTTTGACTTTCCCCTTTAGTATTTTCATCTTGTGGTCAAGGTTTATTAGCTTGTCAGATTGTAAAACATGGGACTTTTTGTTATTGTTATCAGTTTATCAAAGGAAATTCTTGGAGAGTTCTCTATTCCTATATTCCTAGAATGTGGTTCTAGGTTTGTAGAAGGTTTGTGGTATTGCCATGTTGCATATTCAGCTTTGTGCTCCTACCTTTGTTACAATTTAAGTGTTTTACTGCTTGTTTGTCACGACCCAATCCTGGGCATGTGACCGGCGTAGGAAACCGCCATTATGATGACATCCTACAAGCGTTCCAATGTACACATACTTTAATAGCGATAATAAAACACCAATGCAAGACCTATGATAACCCCAAACCATGCACATTCTAATCCAACTGTCCCAAACCTTAGTTATTGCTCCATTGGTCTTCCAAGAAAAACTTGCTGTATACACTGGAGAAAAATAAGAGAGGGGTAAGTCATAGACTCAGTGAGATGGAAACCCTCTTCCTGAGGGTACAAGTTTAAAAATTAAGATAACACATACTTAAGTAGGTTTACTATAAATAAGTGTACATAAAGGTATATAAATATCAAATATCAAGTAAACAAATTGAGATCACATTAATATCAAATTCTTATTCAAAACTGAAATCACATTATGAACATCAAGTATGTTAGGACTTAACATGGTAAAATATTTAAAAGACATTCAAGCGAAATAAAAGCAAGTATGGAAGGATGAATCCATTGCTCCTTCACATGAGGAACTCTCACAGATACAGATAACATGTAACAAAAGTTCAATTTCGGAGTAGAGCTCCTAGTCAGATACAAATCACTGATATTTCATTTGGAGCACATCTTCTTGTTAGATACACATATCAGATAACAGATATTCCAATCTGGAGTCAAGCTCACGGATGGAGCCGTTTCAGAACCTAGTCCATGGACATCCAGATAAGCTAGGTGCACCTAGGGTTTCTCTATGGAAGTAGTTAAAGTATTCATCCAAAAACAATGTTCATACATCACATAAATTGAATCACCCTTGTAAAACTATCCATGAAAAATATGTATTTTATAGCTCAAAAGAAATCATAACTATAACAATAAAGAACAACGAAACCATAAGTTTAAAAATTAAGAGAGCATCATTAAATAACAATGTAAATTGGTTATCATAAACAATATAAGCAATATACATGTATATATAGAAAATTCTTGTAACCAAAGGTAGAGAGTTCCCACTCACCTTGCCGTTTGTAAGATTTAGCACATCATACCACTATGCAAGATTGTCTTTCAACTTAGAAGCAAGAAGCTTAAGAATAATTGTCACATTAGCTTTACACTTTGCTTCCCTTTCATCCTTTTGGAGGAGAAAACCTATACAAATTCTTTACCTCTTTAATCAAATACTCTAAGAAACATTTTTATTAACTTAATTTAAGCTTTGGCTTGGAGAAATATCAACTTGGACGCAAAATGGATATACATCTATCATGACCTTACAAAGCCATTGAGTAGTTCCCTAAAACTTTAATTCGGAACACATCTAGATTGGAATCCCATTGCCAAAACATGTGCTCAAGTGAGGTTAGAATTCCAATTTTCCAATTTGAGCAATAGGAGTTAAATTCTCATTTTATCATCACTTAGCAAAACTAGAGTTTTAGAAAATAAAGGA
This sequence comes from Ceratonia siliqua, assembly GCA_034509205.1. Taxonomy (NCBI): domain Eukaryota; kingdom Viridiplantae; phylum Streptophyta; class Magnoliopsida; order Fabales; family Fabaceae; genus Ceratonia; species Ceratonia siliqua. Next base: position 32,438 of record JASKGM010014885.1, read on the forward strand.
ACCAAGTTCAACAATCAATCTGACTGGAATGAGAATTTAGAGAAAATACATTTCAAGAAATGAAGCTTCAATTAGAACGATTACTTATCTTCCCTTTTTGAACTAACATACTCTAGTACAATTATGGACCATGATTCAAAAACAAGACTGTACTTTCTTGCATATTTAAAAATATAGAGATTTAAGAAGGCAAACTAAATTATAAACATTTAATAAATTAAGCATAACTGTCAAATATACATACAATTTATAAGAGAAAACCCAAGTGCCTTAGAGCAGAGGAATCCCACTCAACTAATTTGAGAGTCAAAGGACCCTTAGACAATATTACTTGTCACAACGTCATGGCCAGTGAAAAGCCATCATTTTATGACTTTGGGTGTGTAAGGGAAAACGCAGAGAAAATGGAGTCGCCATCAATTAATTAAAAGGATAATTGGAATCTTAAAAAAGAAAAAGAAAAATGGACCTTGGAACCAGAGGAAGGGTTTGGGAGCCTAATTACGTGTGGGGAAAGTGTTAGGTACCCCACAACGTCCATCACTAAGGATGGTTACCCTAAATTGTCCGTGCTTTAAAATTTTTAATTTATTTAAATTACCCCTTTTTATTAATAAAAAACTAAAAAAAATAATGGAGAAAGATGAGAAAAAAATAACTGGACCTGTCTTACCAAGTAAGTGCCTACGTACCCCGAAAGAGATCAAGGTCAACGTTGTTCAAAATATTTGGATAAGTCGATTAGGTGATATGTATGATCTCAGATTGGATAATGTAAGGACATTAGGGGAATATAAAATTTCACTTAAAGCTTGAAAAATGAATTAAGAATGGAACATTGGGAAGAATATACCTCCACTGAATGCCCGACAAAATTGAGATTCTGGAAAAATAAAATTTCACTGAAAGTATAGAAAAAGATATAAGTGAGACCTCGGAGAAGATGAACTTCCACTGAAAGCACGAGGTTTTAGGACATTGGGGAGTATGTAACTCCACTGGATGCGAAGATTAGGTCTTTGGAAAAGGTAAACTCCTACTAAAAGTCCTTTGAAAGTTGGGTCATTAGGGCAAGAATAGAATTTATGAAAGTATTTAGGCAAGAACAAAAGTTATGGAAATAGTAGGGCTGAAATGCAATTTTTGGAAATTGGGGGTTGAAATGCAATTACTAAAAGTAATGGGGCCAAAATGTAATTATTAAAAATAAATGGGAAAATGAAATTACTAAAAGTATTAGGGCCAAAATAAAATTACTAAAAGTAATGGGGGACGAAATGCAATTACCAAAGACTAAGAGGCCAAAATGCAATTACTGAAAATAATGGGGTAAAAATGAAATTAATAAAAGTTTTAGGGCCAAAATAAAATTTTAAAAATAACAAATATAAAAAAAAATAGTAACTAGAGTCTATTCTAGGGGTGTCAAAAAGGGTCAGGCTCGATGGGCCAACCCTAACCCGTCACGGGTTAGGGCGGGTTGGGAGGCCAAAAAATAGGCCCTGAAAAATCAGGGCCGTTTTTGGCCCAGCCCTTTTACAACCCGGCCCGTCACGGGCTAACCCGTGACGGGCCGGGTTGCGCCCTGAAC
>JASKGM010014914.1:4702-34014 GCA_034509205.1 Ceratonia siliqua
TGGTGAAGCTGCATTCTCCTCATTCTCTTTCTAGATTTCATGTTACTAATCTAATAACGGATCAATTGATTTTTGTTCACACTATTTTGTGAAAAAGTATGGTATGGTAGCCTGTATTTCACAGGGTGATTAATGTCTTCGAATTATCTTTTTCAGGGATTTGGGGTGGATCTTGGGACAGGATTTTTGCTTTATGGACCACCGGGTTGTGGTAAAACGCTGATTGCAAAAGCTGTTGCCAATGAAGCAGGAGCTAATTTTATTCACATCAAGGTATGTCTAACTACCCCACACCTTTCTCTTTAGTTCTGTTTTAGTTTTATAGGATGCTCCTCTGTCTTAAATAAAATATCTTCATGAATTGTTTAAGTAGCTTTTGTTGATCTGTTAGGGACCTGAACTTCTAAATAAATATGTTGGAGAAAGTGAGCTAGCAGTTCGGACATTGTTTAGTCGTGCAAGGACATGTTCACCTTGCGTACTTTTCTTTGATGAGGTATGTGGTTCTCTGACCTTTTAATATGTTTGTATAGATTTTTATTTTTCGCTTGAAGAACTACCCTGTACAACTATTACAAGTCTTCTTGTTTTCTTTCTGTATTTGAAGAAGATATTTTTTAGCTTACTCAGAAAGGAAGTTATGTGGAAGGCCTATTTGTTTATTTATTGTTAATTTTCTTCCCCTACAAAGGGATCATATATTTACTAAGTAAACTGAATTTGTTGTAGAAAAGTATACCTTGTTTATCTGCAATCTGTAAGATTTTTTTTTTTTTGGTCCATTTTCAATCATGTGCAGGTAGATGCTTTGACAACAAAACGTGGTAAAGAAGGTGGATGGGTTGTTGAACGACTACTGAACCAGGTCAAACAATTACTTAAATCTTTGAAAAAAGAACTCAACTCTGACCTCTGAGATTAAGAGATCAATCTTGATTCCAACTTGGATAAAAATAACACAATTATTTGCAATTGCAGTTACTTATTGAGTTAGATGGTGCAGAGCAAAGGCAAGGTGTTTTTGTTATTGGTGCTACAAACAGGTAACTTTTTTGTTCACTGTATCTAGTTAGTTATGTTAATTTATATTCCGTGTCACATTTCATTCAAGTCAGTTTCTCATATGCAGGCCTGAGGTGATGGACCGTGCTGTCCTTCGGCCCGGTAGGTTTGGAAAACTTCTTTATGTTCCTCTGCCAAACCCAGACGAGCGAGGTTTGATCTTGAAAGCTCTTGCAAGGAAGAAGCCTGTTGATGTGTGCGTGGATTTGAGTGCCATTGGAAGAATGGAAGCTTGTGAAAATTTAAGCGGCGCTGATCTTTCTGCATTGGTTTGTCTCTGCTTTATATTTATGTTTTCATGCCAGAGCTTATATGAGTTGATATTCTTAAAGGCTTCATACCTCCGCCCCCAATTTTATTTTAGTATCATTGTTTGTGTGTGTCTCGCGCGTATCTAGTTAATTATAAAAGGGTTTGAGGATAAGATTCTAAGATAAAAGTTGGGAGTGAATTTGGGGGATTTGCTGACTTTCATTAATATACAGATGAACGAAGCAGCTATGGCTGCTCTTGAAGAGAAATTGACATCAACTGAGAGAACTTGTGATACATGGACCATCAAGGAAAGTCATTTTGAGAGAGCACTGAGTAAAATCTCTCCATCTGTGTCAAACATGGTATCGCTTATTCTGCAATATTTCTTTCACATGAGTTCTGATTAAACCATATAGGGGATAATTTATATTAAGAATCATATATTAAAATGTTTTTATTTTTTGGAGCAGCAAAAACAGTACTATCAACGTTTGTCAGAGAGTTTTAAAGCAGCATGAGAAACATGACAGTGGCTGTTGTAGTAGGGTGCTGAAAGTAAATTACTCAATATTTTTACTTTCCAACAAGTTTGTACACATTTCCTGCAATCAGGATATAAATTTTGTCAAAGGGTTGTTTATGGTTCATTTTGTTCGTTCATATTGCTTGGAATTTGTTGTAAACAATGCTGGTTGGATGCTTAGTTGAGTTTACTTCGTCTGGTGCCATGTAGAAACTGGTAATCCATGTAGACGGCTAAAGTCTTGTGAGCAATAGAATATAACAGATTGTGAATATAACTTTCATGGTTAATACTGTAGGGGTAAAGCGGAATTTAACTAAAATATAAATGAAGTGATAGGAAAAGACAATTTAATTTGACTTTTATCCTATGTTTATGAGGACAAGTGGGAGGAAATATTATTGATGATAACAAATGGAGATATAAAAATGGTTTTATTAAATTATTAAAATTACATTTGAAGTTACCCAAAATTTTCATATTTTTTTCAAAAGAAAGTTTATTTTTCTCAGCTCTACAAAAAAGTACTCTCATCTCATAAAAGAGCTTTCTTTTTTCTTCTTTGGGAGTGTGCTCACTTTGCTTCCATCATCGCCCTAGGAAGTGTAAATAAATATGCATCAAAATGCAATGGCATTAATTGTTGCCATGCATTAGGCCTGCCAGTGAAAGTTGGTTGTGGATGAAATCACCAGGTGTAGTTCAATGATAAATTTTTTGGCTAATTTATAAAAAATTCTACGTTCAAATTTTCATATCATCATTTATACTAAGAAAAAAAAGGTTGGTTATGGGCTTAATATGTTAACTTTCACCATTTTAAATTCCTTAATATTTTATAAAGCTTTCAACAAAAACTGGCTCCAACTTGTCCAAAAGATCCAAAGGCAACTGCTAAAAGATTCATCAACATATCAGTTTGAATTGTCTTTAGTATTAAAATTTAAAAATGGAATGATCATTAATGTAATTAGTCCATTCATGATGCATAACACTGATTATCAAAGTGGACAATAATAATTTCTTCATTCAAGCAAAACTCGCCAGACAAGCTTATAAACCAAATGCCTTTCTTATTTTCACAATTATAGGCTATAAATGTAACAGCCTTCCAACTTAATGACACAATTATCAATAATAAATACATAATTGGTAATATATATGCACTTAACAAAATCACCAATAATCACACAAATGCTCTCACAAATCAATACATATGTAGTCAAAAATATCTTCCAACTTAATGCTTGGAAAATTCAAGATTTTCAAAATTGTTACCATTCGACTAACATTTGGTCATTTCACTTTTAATCTCCTATTATCATCATTTTGTAAGACTTGCGCTTCGATAATCACAACTTATCCGCTTGTCTTTGCTTATTAAGAGAAGATTTTACATCTTTGATGTCAATAGATCCACGATCACAAATAAAGTCTCGCTAAATGTCTTGTGCGAGGGCGGTAATGAACATAGTAATAAAAGGGCTTGATCTTCACTACTGTTTTGAACATCGAGTTTACTTAAATTAGCAATGATAGAGGTAAATTCACTTATGTGTGGTTTCATGGATGTCTTTCAATCGTGAAGAGCATATACAATATTTGTTTCAAGATTAAGCGATTTGCCAAATACAATTTTTCCAACTTAGTCCACAAACTTACGAGGATTTTTTCTAAGAATACCTCTAGTAAGACATCATCAAATAGGCTTAACTGAATCGGACTAAGGGCTTCTTTTTTTTTTTCAAATCACTCCACTCATCGTCTATCATTGTTGAGGCTTCTTTTCTTTACTTGACAATGTCATTTTCAGGTCATTCAGTGTCAACATGCTCATCATTTGAACTTGCCAAATGATGAAACTCGTGGTCCCCTCAAATCTCTCAATATCAAATATCATTGTAAAACTCTTGATTAAATCCACTAAAAATCTTGTCTGACTTTGATACTGATTTATTAAAGTAGAATTTAACTAAAAGTGATTTGATTGGTCGTAATAAATGCATTGTTTAAAAAATCGGATTGGACTAGCCGGTTCAACCGGTTGTACTGAGAACCGGTCAAGAACCAGCCAAACTAGACGAGTTCATGGTTGATATAGTTTTCACTTGTGATGATGTGGCAACTTCCAAACATGCCATGTCATTCGCTTGCAATGTGAAGCACCGGTTATCTTTTCAAAATGCTTAAGTTGGGATTTGAAGACGTGTTTCATAAGAAGGGAAAATGGATAGTATTCTCGTAGCACTGAACACTGCGCTACAGGCAGTGCTATCCATTGAGCATCTTTTTTTTAAAAAAAAAAAAAAAACAAACATTATGTGAGCCTCACTCTTTTCGAAAAGCCGCCCAAATTTTACACTGTGATAACACTATATTTAATGCTACCGTAATACCAAATTTGCTCCCCATAAGGTAAGAGATCAACTTACTACTGTGACAAGGCAACACTTACTTGATAAGTGGCAACATAATATATTTATTATAAACAAACTAAACAATAATATACATAAACAATTCTAAATTAATTGTTTTTTTAATATTCAATTAAACATTTTAAAATATGTTACAAACCAATGAATAAAAATTATTAACTAAATTTATTTTAATTTGATGTTACTATAAATTATTATATACAAAAGTTTAAATTAATTATATGTATATTTATATTTATATATGTAATACAATATATTATTTAATTAAAAAACTAGTTCAACCACAATTGGACCGCTATTCGACAACTAAACCGTGAACTGTTATCTCTCCTAGTTTAATCATCGGTCTTATTTTTAAAATATTTGATAAAAATCTAAATAATGAAATTAAAAAATGAAATAGTAGACAAATTTTAATATGATTCGACTTTTATCTTACATTTACATGAAAAGATAGAAGTTCCACAGATAAAAAAAATATTTTAACAAAATTATCAATACCACAAATCAAATATTTCAACAATTTTCTCCATACTCTAGAATAAGCAAACTTGATGATCAATTTTCAAAGTTAAATGGGATTAGTGATCTCTTTGTAATGTTGATAAAAAATAGAAAGCATATTGTGTATTCAATGGTATATTTTCTTCTGAAGTTAGTTTTGATTTTGCCTGTAGCAACTGTAACAGTTGAAAGATGTTTCTCTATAATGAATTTTGCGAAGAATGGAATGCACAATCATATAGGAGATGAATGGTTGTTTTGTCACATATATATAGAGAGATATTTTTTATTGTGTTGAAAATAAAAAAATCATAGAACAATTATAATGTTTTTTTTTTTGTAATGAAAATGGTGAGATTATGTATTTTGTATAAGCAACATTGAAAATGGTGAGGATTATGTATTTTGTATAAGCGACATTAAGTGTAATTGAGAATTTGGTGAAAGTGAGAATTACGTTTGTAATATCTTTTTTTTTTTTGCTTAATGAATTGTCCTCATTACTCAAATTTTCTAGATTCGCTATTGCTTGCTTGGATTTGGGCTTGAGAAGTTTCACCAAGAAAGGCTATGGTGAGTTCAGAGTCCCCATTGTTGAACCACCATGAGGTTGTTCCTATTGGGATTGAAAAAGTGTGGTGTGCCCTTGAGGCTAATCAAGGAGCATTGGGCCTTCATTAGCTAAACCATATAACTTAGATATGGGAGGAGCGAACCCAAATCATTAGGGGATCCTGTTAGCATGGATGGTCATACTCTATTGACCCAATGTACTAATATAAATCTCTGACCAAAAACATATACTAATATTACAATAGGCGTTTAGGTTTAGCATTGATCATGGATTGAATTTCAAGTTTTTTTTTAGTCAAGTTTATGATAATATAGACAAAGAATTTGAAGAATCAAAAGCATTCATGAAATAAAAAAACTACCCATATTTCTTAAGATAACTATCATAAATTACCATATACAATTAATAAGCAAATAGAGGTAACACACTTCTTAAGAATTATCACTAACAATTTAACAAATAAATAAAATTTCACCAAAAGTATAACTTTAAAGAAATTACTAGAAAAAAATTTAAAAGACATTGTCACAATGCGGTGGATGGTTAAAACACATATTTTATAAAAATTGAGTCGTCATCAATTAATTAGAAGAATAATCGGAATCATCTTAAAAAACCCAAAAATCGGCCTTTAAAATCAGAGAAAATATTCAAGAGTCTAATTACGAGTGCGAAATGTGTTAGGTACCCCACGATGTCCATCCTAAATGATGATTACTCTAGATTGTTTGTACTAAATTTTATTGTATTTTAATTACCCATTTTTATTATTGCGATACAAAGAAGATGAAAGATGAAATGACCGAACCTGACTTACTGTATCAGAGCGTACATATCTCTATGGGGATTAAAGTCCATGTAGTTTGATATGGTTTTGATGATGTGTCTAAGGAGGATATATGATCACATCCTTAAGACAGAAGTATTTTGATTTTGCTTAGGGTGGATATATGATCTCATTCCTAAAGCGAAAGTGTTTTGGATTTTATGAAAAAGCTAGACCTACCTTAATGGGTAAGTGCCTATGTACCCCTATAAGGATTAAAGTCCACGTATTAAGTTAATGATGTGCCTCGGGCAGATATATGATCTCAACCATAAAGCGAAAGTGTTTTAGATTTTATGGGAAAGTTAGACCTACCTTATTGGGTAAGTGCCTATATACCTCTATGGGGATCAAGGTCTAGGTAGTTCGATATTGTTTTGATGATGTGTTTAGGGAGGATATATGATTGCATCCCTAAGGCAAAAGTTGTTTTGATTTTGCCTAAAGCGGATATATGATCGCAACCTTAAGACAAAAGTATTTTGATAAGATAATATGAAAGAATAAATCTCTACCCAAAATCTTTAAGGGTTAGGACAATGTGAAAGGATAAACATCTACCTAAGGCCTATGGATGAAATAAGACAATATAGAAGAATAAATCTTCATATAACGCTTAAGACAATATGAGAAAATTTTTCACATATTATTTATGAAGAATTAGGTTAATAGAAAAAATGAATTTTCATATAAAACCTAAAACATTATAGGAAAGCAATTCTCCATATAATGTTTTGAAAAGGAAATTAGTCAATATGAGAGATTTGATCTCTGCATAAAACCTGACAACATAATAAGATAATAATTCTCTATATTATGTCTGCAAATGATATGGTGATCCTTGAAATCACCTCTTGAGGAAGAAGGATAAGAAGCCAAACTTTACTTCATCAATTAAAGGCCTATGCTTTTACTTACCCATTTTGCTAAATCCCAAAACTTTATCATGCAAGAGTAAAAAAACTTCAAAACTAAGTCACAATGGGCTAAGTGGGCCCTTGAAGCTAAATTTCCTAAAGAATTTTACTTAGTCCAAAATTTTATATTGAAGAGATTGTTTTGATACCCAAGTTCAATTTTAAAAAAAAAACCTTCAAATTTCTTCCAATAAATTCTCTATTTTTTGCTAACTTTAAACTTGAAAAAAATGAATTTGTACAAACTCAATCCCCTTTATACTTCAATAAACCCCTTTAAGCAATTTTGTTTAAAAGGTCAATGGAAGCGGGATAGATTTAAATTACTTTTGGTTATTTGGAATCATTTAGTCCTTGAACCCAATTATTCATGATTTTTCTAAGTGAAAATATAATGTTTTAAAAGCAACCCAAGATTTATTATAATACCATATGATTCATCTTAAAAAAAACACAAGGTCTTTAGAACCTTGGTTTTGGATCCTTCAAATTTTCAAATGGGTGATCCTTTGAAAACTTCATTTTGAAACTCTATTTAAAATCCCGTAATTGAATCAAACTTTGTGCCTTGGATCCACACTGATGTTTGTTTATGTGGTTTTAGAACATTTCATAATAATATGGATGCACTGGATCATAAGTGGGCTCATGACCCTATGTACCATATATGAACCTCCCAAAACCAATAATTTTATTCTTCGGGGTTTAGGGATTGGAGTTTTGAAATGAATGAATGTGCAAGATGCACCAAATGTGTACAAAGGTGATTTCTAATCAACTTGAATCAAAAGATTTATATTTGTCTAGAAAATAGTTGAAAGACATCAACAACCACAATGTAGAACACAATGTAGAAGACTACTTCATTGTACTTACTATTAGTAGAAGTTCCTCTTGGATCAAAATCATCCTCATAATTGTTTGCAGGTGCACTTGAATTTTGAGAGCAGACTGTATTGTAGTTATCAAAGTCGTTTACATTATTAGAGGACTTTGATACTCTATATGACATATCATCCTTAGTTTTTCTACAAGACAAACATTCTTAACTGAGAAAAAGGGTAAATACAATAAATGCAGCATGAAGAGGTATTCCATTTAACCAATATTCTTACAACCAGCCCATTAAACTAGGAAAGGAAGAGTAATAATCAAAGGCTTGAGTTTGGACATGCATCCAGTCAATGAGAATGTGGTTTATCATATCATACACTAGTAGGCATATCTTTGTAGACTCTAGCACACAAAAGTTAGCTACCTTTCAGTTTTTTTATATTTGTTTTCCAATTTGAATTCTTTATTATATACACTTCTCTAACAATTTCAAAAGATTATAACTTACACTTTAAACTAAAGAAAATGAATTTAGAAAAGCTTTTGTCAAATAAAAAAGGATAATTTGTAACTCATGAGTTATTTATTTCCTTACTAGTCAAAGTAATGCTTTATTCTAATGTTACATGTGATTTTTTAACTAAAAGTATTATCATCATAAATGGAGCCATGGTTTATGAAGGAGCAGAGAAAGTAATCACAACTTCACAAGCACCAACCATACTATGTGGTTAAATATGTTTCCAAGATTTAAAGTTCATTTTAAAATGGTTTTACCTGGAGCTAGGGCTATCAAACGGGCCAGCCCGCCTCAACCCGCCCAAGCCTATTTTAACCTGCACTCTAGGCAGGGCAGGGCGGGGCGGGTTGGCTTGTCAAAATTGGGGGGGGGGGTGGAAAACTCAACCCACCCCACTCCTATGACGAGCTGGCGAGTTAGCCTGTTAAAAATACTAAATATATAATAAATATTAATTTTGTTTAATGTTGTTAAAAATAAACTAGTAGAGTAGTGGTTAAGATTTTGGAATGTGGGGGTGGGGATTTGAACCACACCCACACCTTTCCTTGCTATTATATTTTGTGGTTTTGTGGAGTTGTTGGCTTGTTGCTATTTGCTAAGGTGTAGGTATGGCGTTGGAGAATGGAAGTTGGAAAGGCTGCGTGGAGGGAGAGGCAGAGAGGTTCATTAAAACTTAGAGGAGAGGAGAGGGGAAAAAAAAGGGCAACCCGTATCAACCTCCATCCAGGCAGGGTGGGGCGGGCTGGCCCGCCAAAATGGCGGGTTGATCAATTATGAACTTAACCCACCACTTTTAACGGGCTGGGCGGGCTAACCTAATAGGTTCAACCTATTTTACCTGGAGCCCATGATTTAACTTTAGACAAAGATATTCACCCTGCAACAATGAGATATAAGGTTTATGGACATATAGAAGCAGGCTAGAGAATGTGCATGAGTGTTCAATCTTATGAGGTTTCACCAATTAGAACTCCACATGATTGAGAAAGCCAGTAGCATTAATTATTTGAGTCAACATACCACCCCCTTTGTTTTAATGGAGACATGACACAATAAATTATTGAAGAACTATTGCTGACAGTCACTATTAATCATAAATTATAGGTGTAGAATGAACATAGAAAAGCAATTATTGGGGTACAACTACCTCCACCTTATGCGAGGAAACCAATATGGTATTTATTGAGCCGTGCAAGTTAAAGAAAAATCCTCTCAATTCCTTATGACCCCTTAGATAGTTTTCAGCCAAAACCTACAAACTAACCATCATTCCAAACATCATGTAACCATAACGATCAGGCATATTAAAGTAACTTGTAGCAAGTAAAATACAACAAATATGAAATATCTATAACTGAGATCAATATAGAATCATGACACAAAAAGTACTTTAATTTTAAAAACTCAAACTAATCTCTATGATCTATGAGTTCATTGGTAAATATATCTATATTTAACTTCCCTATAGTACATCATATCCCATCCACCTCAGCGACCTAAGCTAAGCTTAGCTCACATAGCTATATGTTTTTAACCTTATAACGAGGATTAGCATATATCATAAAAATGCCTATTTGTCACATTGCACTAGCCTTCTATAGAAACTTATACTTGCCAACAGTTCCATATGAAAAAGAGAATGAGAACTTTTTGCAATCGGTTAACTTTGGTAGCATTATTTACATTGAGACAAATGGAATATGATAGACCTTGGATAAAGGCTTTCTTTTATCAATAATGACCTCTTTGAGTTCAAGTGCTATAGTATTAGCTCAAATTGCTCCATAGTCCATACACCTCAACTGCTCTACCACCAACAACCAATAGGTCTTCCTTAACTACTTAACAAAGAACATAATACTCTTAGTTATGTCCACTCAAAAATAAATTGACCAAAAGATTAAGAACAAATAGTACCTTTCTAGCTTTGCAAATGGCATACACAATCACGCAGCAGAATAATTCCTTTCCTGGGAGTCAAAACAAGCCTGTTCGTTGGTGACAGCTAATTGGAACTACTGAGGATCTTGATATAGTGAAATCGAATGCTGAAACCAAAGGATACTAAATGAGACTAGTAGAGAAAGGAAGACAAGCCTTAAATTGCTTCTAGATGAAGACTAAGAGAAAGGGAGGTGAGAGAAAGAGAGATAGAACTGCAGAGGAAGATAGAGAAAGACAACTTTCGGGGAAAAAAAAGTAAAAGTAAAAGAAAGCTGGCTTGCAAATAGGAAAGGAGGGCTGACCTATAAATTCTAAAAGTTATTTTAAAAAGAAAATAAAAAAATGTTACAAAATTAAAAATGACTAGTACTGCTCCGTATTACCTGGCTTAATGGGCGGTAGGGTAGTGTCGCCCTTTAACTTATGTACTGCCGTGAAGAAGTTAATGTACTCTTGGTTTCTTATAATATAATGTTGGCAAAAGTATGATTTTAGTCCTTTATGTGTGCACTCATTTTCATTTTTATCCCATATGTTTGATTTGTTTCATTTTTTTCACGTTTCAAAAGTACATTAACTTAGTCCTAGGAAGTAACACTGTTAAAGTAACACTGACAAGGAAGAAGAATTTGGACACATGGCATCATAGGAGATACATCAGCAGCCATGTCACTGTAAATATTTTTATTAATTTTTAATAAAAACATTTTTTGGTTAATTAATAAAATAATATAAGAAAATAAGATTAATAGTGTTTAGGTGACATAATTGCTGACATGTCTCCTATGTTGCCACATGTCTAAATTATTCTACTTTGTTTGTCATGCCAGCAAAAATTATTAGTTTATTTAACAGTATTATCTCTTAAGACTAAGTTGGTGCATTTTTGAAACATTATGAACAAATATAAAACAAATCAATCGTGAGGGACAAAAATAAAACTGAGTGCAAACATAAGGGACTAAAACCATTTTTTTGCTTATAATGCTTGTAAAATTCAACTTTTTCAAAATTCTTACCATTCAACAAACATTTGGTCATTTCACTTTTAACCTCTATTATCATCATTTTATAAGACTTGAGCTTTGATAATCATAATTGATGGCATTGAACTTATTATTTAGCTTGTTTTTGCTTATTAAAGAAGATTTTACATCTTTGATGTCAATAGATCCACAATCACAAATAATGGTCTCCCTAAATGTCTTATTCATAGACAGTAATAAACATAGTAATAAGAGGGCCTGATCTTCACTATTGATTTGAACATCGAGTTTACTTAAACCAAAAATGATAGAATTAAATGTATTTACGTGTGATTTAATGGATGCACCTAGGATTGTGTAGAGCATATACAATATTTGTTTTAAAATTAAGCGATTTGCTAATAATTTTGTTGAGTACAATTCTTCCAACTTAGTCCACAAACCTAGGGCAATTTTTTCTAAGACTGCCTTCAAAAAGACGTCAACAAACAGCTTAATTGAATCACACTAAGGGCTTTTTCTTCTAAATCACTCCACTCATCATTTGTCATTGTTGCAGGCTTCTTTTCTTTATCTAACAATGCCATTTTTAGGTCATTCAGTGTCAGCATACTCATCATTTGAACTTGCCAAATGGCAAAACTTGTGGTCCTATCGAATCTCTCAGTATCAAATTTCATTGTAGAAATGCCAATTAAATTTACTAAAAAAGTTGTATGACTTTAATACTAGTTTATAAGAGTAAAGGAGAATTTAACCAAAAGTGATAAAAGCATAGTTTAAAGAATCAGATTGCACTAGCCGGTTCAATGATTAGACTAGGAATCGGTCTAGGGTTTGGTTTGATTTTTATTAGTAACCACAGTACACTCGAATGGGCCAAGAATCGACTAAGTCAATGCAAACCGATCAAGAACCGGCCAAACTGGACAGGTTCATGTTTGTTGTGGTTTTCACTTGTTATGACGTGATAGCTTCCAAACATGCCACGTCATTCAATTGCAATGAGAAGCACCTCTTATGATTTGAAGACTTGCTCCATAAGAAGGTTAGAGATCAACTTATCCCTATGACACAGCAACACTGAATAAGTAGCAACACAATATAGTTATTATAAACAAACAATTATAAATCAATTGTTTTTTTTAATATTTAATTAAATATTTTAAAATACGTTACATACCAATAAATAAAAATTATTAACTAAATTTATTTTAATTTGATGTTATAATAAATTTATATACAAAATTTTAAATTAATTATATGTATATTTATATTTAATATATTTAATAAAATACATTATTTAAATAAAAACGGTTCAATCATAATTTAATCGCGATTCGATCACTAAATCGTAAATCATTGTCTCCTTGGTTCAATTATTGATATAATTTTTAAAATATTAAATAAAAGTCTAAATAAAGAGATTAAAAAAATAAAGAGTAAACACAAAATTTGACGTCATTAGACTTTTATCTTACATTTATAAAAAATTATTGAAAAACAAAAAAAGTTTAACAAAATTATCAATACCACAAGTCAAATATTTCAATGTTGTTCTGCACACTCATAAATAAGCAAACTCGCCTCACAAGGCACAACACTCTTTCTCCTTCAAAAGTGTGCTCACTTCATCATCAAATACCCAAGCAAATGTCATACTTTTGACTACCAAAATGCAATGCCATTGATTGCCATGCACTATGCACTTGGCTGAGTGAATTATGTTTTTCACGTGTTCAAGATTTTTAGGTAACCTCAATTTATAAAAGCTTCAGAGATAATAATTAATTACTTGATATTGGGATAATTATTTTTCATAAAAAAAGAAAAATGTACAGTATTTTTTGACACCATATAAGAATTTAGTGCTCAATGGACTCTAAACAATAATTATATTAGAAGTTTATTGTAATGCCCCTTGTAAATGACCAATATTTTTCTTAGGAAATTCATGTAACCTAAATTATGTTGATTTGAAAATGTAATATTTCTTATTTAATTGAGTAAAAAAAACTATAGGTAAACAAAAAGATATCTTAACAAACCATTAAGACTCTCTTTTAACATATTTATACGTTTATTTGTAACGTACCTAACAATTTCTCTTTTGCTATGAAAATACATCTTTGGACAATTGAATTTTACACTCTGCAACCAGCTGGGGCCTTAGCTTCACTGGCTTGTGAATAAGTTGTGAAGGTTAAAGATGATTTCTTTTTTGGTACAACCATAAAGATAAATTATCACAATACATCTACATCTCTTCATATATAGTTGTCATCATTTAAATTTATCTGTACAACGGCTACTGACCAGGACCAATTGGAGAGTGGGGGGCAATCAAATTGTCCACATAAATCTAACAAAGGTCCGATTGCATTGAAATCTAGCAGTGGCTCCTCAGTGTCAAAATTTTGCATGCTCTATCTAGGGAGATTTTTGTACTTTTGATTTTATATGTTGCTTGGACAAAACCTCAGCAATGAGCTGGCGACCAAATAAGTGAGAATTCTTGAGGATTAGATTTCTTGTTGATGAATCAACAACGTAACCTTGACCTGGCATCCATTGTAGCAAATGAAGAAGCAAGTCCTTCTTCTCAGGCTGACCCAAATAGCGTGATACAGCCATCTGAAATAAATCCTGCGCAATAAAAAAAAAAGAAGAATATGATTAATTCTGAAGCACAAAACTGAAGTAGAAAGAAAACTGGATTTACTGAAAACCTAAACTTGGGACTCAAACAGCCAAAAAAAACAGTTTGTTCTGATTAAAAAGATTGTTACTCAGATTGAATCGGCGGAAATGGCTTGTACTCTCAGCTTGATATCAATTAACAAAAGAAATTTAAACTGATATAGTGCAATTAAAGTTTAATTTGGGTTCTGCAGTGGGTTGATGTGTTTTCGGTTTCAGAAGGGCTAAAGTAGTACGTATGGATGTAGTTATGCACATATTTAAGGACATGAAGTCATGAACCAATCATCATTTCAAACCACAAATATTTGAACTTACATGGTACTATGCTGATTTACCTTATCAATCTTGTGGCCACAACCATGGAGGGTCTTCATAACATCATTTATCAAGTTGATATTACCTGATTTCATAAATGCAGTTGCAAATTTTTTTATGGCAGATTGAGAAATAAATGTTGCATTATCCTGGACAGGAGACGATTCATCGTTATAATCACAATACAAAGGGAAAAAATTGAGAAGTGCATTCCTAAAACTTGGAATACCTTGACTACTACATAAGCATCTTTCAAAAGCTGTCCTGCTAGGAGTATGTGCAGAATCTTCTCATGAAGTGCCTTGCACATTGTTCTCTTGCTATATTTCAATATATTGTAAACAGAAAATGCCTCTGAATAAGCCTTTACCTTACCAAGATCAGAAATTAATGAGGAACATAGTTCCTATGAAGAGAGAAAGGCATTAGAAATTTTTAATAAGTCACTGAACTGATAGGAAGAGGCAAAGTGGCAAATACCACAGGCAATACATTTTAAAAAAAATTAATGAATGTAGTAGAGCAACTAGATGAACTGAAGCATTCTCAGCTTCTCTGAATCAAGTAACTGCAACTTCACTTTCACATTCTTAGAGACTGCAACTTTACATCCATTTATTTGCACAAGACTCATAAGTCGTAAGAGGCTCATTTGCATGATAAAAAAACAAATACAAGATCTTTGTAGAGAAAAAGAAAAAAGGACATAACATGCAACAGAATATATAATTGCAGAAAGTATAATACATAAGGTTCTATGCTATGGTAATGCAAGAATCTCTGACACGGATACAGGGCAATATAACAGATGTGGGCCTATATTACAAATATACATGTTCATGGGCTGGCCAAGCCAGGTTTAGGCTTAGCCCCAACATACTGTTGTGTTGACATAGCCCAAACCCAACTTAAGTCCATCATTAAAAGTTGGGTAATGTGTTCAAGCCATGGGTCCCAAGCCCATGGTAAAGATGGATATTGGCCCATGTTTATTTCTATATAAATATAATTTTGCTGAAATTTGAGGGGAAAGTTGAGTGAATTTAATACATTGTTTTACGAATAAAAGGCATTGTCATATAAAAATGAGCTAAAAAATTAAGGACATGCTTAATACATTGTTTATTATGGTCATTCAATACCACTTTTATAAGTAAGGACATGCTTGATTTGTTGAGGGTAAATTAAATTTTGAGAGTGAAAAATAAAAAAGGAGATATAATAAAAGACAATATAAAAAGGACTTTCTAAGCTATTGACCCACTGTTGGGCGATAGTATAGACCGCCACTCTTGGGTGGGACCCACATATGTGTATGTGGGTCCCGCCACTCACAATCCCTACCGTCCCAAAGTGGGCAGTAGGGGAGTATAAAAAATGAGGATAATTACAATGTAAAAAAAATTAAAAAAGTGAATAATGGATTATATTATTAGACCAACTGGTGACAAGCCTAACCAAGTCAAACTTAGCCTTAAAGTTGTATAGGCATGCTTGGGCTTGAATTTAAGCTCATTGGCCCAAAAATTAGACCTAGACCTAGGTCACTGAGTTGGGCCAATATGCCCGTGGGCCAACTTAGCCTATGAACAGCTCTAAGTACAAACAATAGGAATGGAAAGACAGATCACACTCATGCTGACGAAGACGTATTCAATCAATCAAGGGACTTAATACTAGCATCTATAGATTGATTGAACATCTGAACATCATACCTCTGCTGGTTGATAACCTTTACTACGCATGTCCTCCATGGTTCGATAAGCTAACAAGTACATCTTTTCCTTACAGAAATATCTGATTAGGATATGGAAGGTATTGTAATCAGGACTGATAGCCAATCCATCCATCTTTTTTAGTGTTTGCATTACGCTTTCCATTTCACCTGCTCTGCAGTAAGCACAGAGCATAGTATTCAACATAACCAAGTCATATTTATTACAGGTGGCTTCAAAATCATTGGCTAACTGCTTTGCCTCTTCAAAAAGCTTGCTTCGGCAAAATGCTGATATCATGATACTGTGAGCATAGCCGTCTGCATGTAGGAATTAAATTTGTACAGTATTAGCACATAAAAGATTAAAACATCATCGTACACTTGTGACAGAAGGATAGGATGAAACACATGTACAAACAGGAAGGATAACTTGTAAAAATCCGTTTCCAGAAATCGTACTGACCTAAGCATCCATTGCATAAGAAGCAAATCAATTTCAGAAACTATAATTGACCACCAAAAAGCGCTGAACATACAAAGGAAATTGGTTTTCTAATTGTATTAATGCCATTAAGACATAGATAAACTAGGTAACCTGAAAATCCATGGGATCAGTTAGTACCTTCAGAATGACCAACTTTAGAATTCATATTTGATGCTTAAGAAAATAGTTTGCTAAAGATCGAACTCCAAAATAAGACTTACCAGATCTGACTTGTTTTTTCCTCATTTCATCAAAAATTAGTTTAGCTTCATGCATTTGTCCGGCCTTAGCAAGGCCATCCATCAATAAACAGTATGGCATCTGCATATAGATTCACACTTGTTAAGTAAGGCAGTCAAGTGAGAAAATATAGAAAAAGGAAAAAGGTTTTAGAAGAAAATATTAATAATAAAATAAATTTCAGGGCATCAAAAAGTATTAATAGTGATAATATGTATATAAGATAGATTCTATGAACTAATTTAGTAACGTATCAGGCACAAATAAGGCAAACAGCCCTTCCTCTTCTTTTTCAGAAGGTCTAATTACCTCATCTTCAGCATAGCCCAAATCTTCCAGTTCAGCTAATAATTCTCTAGACTTATCGAACAAACCTCCTCTAACATATACCTTCAGTAAAGTTGTCAAAATGACCTGCATTTATTTTTTAATGATATTTTAAATTCAATTTAGTGAAGGCTTGTCATTCAAGCAAATGCTAGAAAACAGCATAAAGCAAACGTATAAAAGATTTTTCATTTCAATGACAGAAAAGAAGAAAGGAAGCCAACACCAATTTGGTAAGATGTCTATATCTGTGATTAAGAATCAAATACATGTTTACTAAATATATTTCATTCTTTGAATGTTAATATTTCCACTTCATTTAAATCACATGAGATTTGTGGCATAGAGAAAAAGAGTGTCTAAGTACAAAAGTTTAAAGATCAAAGTACCTCAATTTTTGGCTTAGTTTTGTTGTTGGAGCTAATTGTAATGTTCCATGGGCTTAACCAAGAATTAGGAATTTTATATTCATAAGTTGCTATATATTTTACTTCATCTGCTCAACTCTCAGCACAGGTGTTTGTTGAATAGTTTATTCATTCCAGGTAAAGGTTGGTATGTGTTTTGATTTTATGCTATTTAAGGTTTCACCAGCTTTTGCTTAAATGATAGATTAATAGAGCAGAGGAGAAGAGAAGAGAAATAAAATGGCAGAGGATAAGGCATCCTCTGTGATGCAGCTCGAATATGATAGCAAGAGAACTTAGCTAAACAGTGTCGTTTTACTTCATTTATTTCCCCTTAGTCCTGTTATTATGCTCATGTTGTTTTGCTGCTTGTATTGTGTTATCTTGCTGCTTGTTTTCGTCATTTTGCTGTCAGTAAGTATGTCGTTTTGCTGCTGTTTGTTAGGGCTGGCTTTTATGCCTCTGTGGCCCTGTCTAACTTAGGGCTGGCTTTTATGCCTCTGTTGCCCTCTTCGTTAGACAGATTTGGATATTTTGTTTCAGTGAATGAAGAACACCCGGTTGGGTTTCCATCTTCTACTTTCTTAAAGTGATTGCTTCTAGGAATTTAGATTGATTGTGGTGATTATCCATAGCTGTTTCAGTTTTTTGGTTTGCTGCATTGCATCTGTTCGATTATTTCTCTATCCCCTCACTTGACGCTGCATCACTCTGAAAAGAAAAAAAGAACATAAACAGCAAAGAGAAAACACAAAACATATCACAACAGCACAGCATGCCAATCCCTCTGCATGTTTGATAGAGAAACCCCTGTTAAAAGGCCATTTTGCTTATATGGTAGATTCATTGTAAAATTCTGGCCTTTTTCTCCAACCATGAGCACCAAACTACATTGCACATCCTCTTGCAGCTTATACGATTATTTTGAAGTTCTAATTTTAAATGCTTGTAGGATCATTGCACATCTTCCCTTGTTTCAACCTTCGGACTGTGAGATGCACCATCCTAAGCTGTGATGACTAAGGAACCCTAGATATTACCAGTCTGCAATGCAGAGCTGTAATATAGCTACAGTGTGTGCATAGCACTAATAAAAAATTATCATCCTAAAATTGATTAATAACAGGAAAAACAAACCTTGTTTGGTACTAACCCTGCAGATTTCATATCTTGAATCAACTCATCAGCCTTTTTGTAGTTTCCAGATCCTGAATAAGCATTGAGCAAAGAGCTATAATGATAAACATTTGGAGAGAGACCTTCATCCTTCATCTGGTTAAAATAGAATTCTGCTTCTTCCCATTTACTATTGGAAGCACACACTGCGATAATTGCGCCATAGGTTACATCATCCATGTGCAGCCTATTGTGTTGCAAGTCCTGAATTAGCTCCAGTGCCTTAGGATATCCATGTTTGACTTTAATGCAACCTGCCAGCAACTAAAAATAACAAGAATAATAACAAGACAGCAACAGATATGTGACAACATCTTAAATAACAGCGATTGCTGAGTTTATTTAGACATGTGTACCAAAATATTAAAAATGAGTACTTTATGTGGAAAATCATATTGACAATAATAATGGCAGCGGAAATATCATAGCTACATCAATACATCCAACAAATATTGGTACTTCTTACATACAGATTCATTTTAGTGATGGAAGTCCATTAATTAATATCAGAAGGATAGGTAGCCAACTATGTCCTCTTTTCTAGAGCTATATCCTCAACCATGGGCTGAGTTAACATCGGAAGGAATCAATGAAAGTAACCCATCTTATAGGTTCTATGGAATTTTATTTTATTTTTGTTCTCCACTATTTGAAAAGCTAGAAACTTTGTTAGTTATTCCATGCCTAGAAAATAATACGTTGATAAGGGAAAATGACCTCTAAACAGATACTAACCAGAAGGTTGATTATAGAGGATGCAAATACAATTCCATATAAAACAAACAACTCATGTTCACAGATGCTATGAAAGCCTGTTAAAATTTATAATCACATACCGTGCTATACGTAACAACATCAGGTATTAGACCATCTTCTTTCATCTTCTGAAGCAGTTTTATGCTGCTATCAAACTTGCCTTTCCTGATTAGAAAACTGAGAATAGAATTACATATATAAACATTGTTCTTGGTTGACTCATCTTGAATGCTATTGTATATATTTAGCATCTTTGCAGCATCAAGGTTATTCCCCCTGAACCTTATGTAACTGATATAAGATGTCACATCAAGCTTCCTGTTTTCTTGCATCCATACAAAGAGCTGCAATTATTGGACAAGGTATTACAGTTATCAAAATCTACAGGAAGGAAAAATACACACTAGATGTGTTTGCCTCCGTGTGTGTCTCTTGTTCGGTGCATGTTCATCACCATCTGTTCTGTCTTGTCTCCCTTTCTGTTTCTTTTTACTTCTTTTACTCTTAGCCAATATGTATCAAAGACAAACAATTATCTTCATTCAATACACCAATTTTGACATGTCACATAACTTAGTGACGATCAACTCTCTTGAGCATATATAAATTATGATTTGTAAGTAGAAGCACCTGAGAAATTTCCTGCAATCTGTTAAGCTGCCCAAAGTGACGTAAAATGGCATTTAGGTCTTGCACTTTCAACGTTTCTCCTACCCTGAGAATTAAATATTATGTGAGTCTAGGGAACTAATTAATCAGATGTGCCATTCTGCATAAGCTTGACTACCACCAGGAAATGAGAAAGAGGCACGAGTTTTATCATTTCAAGAGGAAGATATAAGAATTTCTGGCCCAACTATACATTGCAATAAAATAAATTTATAGATGCCATCATATTTGGCATGCATCCTTAAGATTCACTGCAATTAAACACTGAAGTAGTTGCTCATTGTCAAAGGAGGCAAGCAACCAACATTTAAGTATACCACTGCAATACTTAAATACACAAAGAAACTGTATCCATCTTCAAGAAGGATTGAAACTCAGTCATTCAGATATTTGGTCACTTTCAACAATTATATACTGAAAAACATTTTAAAAGGACCAAATGTGGATGCGTCAGGTCTAGCCTGCATCTTTCAAGTCTTGAAATCATCACATATCTCTTAAAGTTGATATATTCACCTACCATATATTCGCCTTGGTGTGTTGATTTAACATCAATTGAAATATGTGTATTTAGGGAAGACATAATAATAATAAATAAATAAAGATTAAAATGTATTGAATTTTAAAAGTCTAATCAGATTACCATATTATTTTGTGCACTTTCTTAACCATCTTCAAAATATAGCTCAATTTGGAGGGGGGGGGGGGGGGGAAGGAAAATTAAAGAATAGTTTTGGCTCAAATTTGAAAGAAGTTCTCTTAAACCTTGATGCCTTTACAATCTAAATCAAAATACAGGGAAATTCTTTTCAAAGATAAATTCAGGAAGACTCTGCCAAGTAAAAGTCTGCGAGAGTTTGTGGTTTTGCATAAAAAAAATAGAATGACCACTCAACTCAACTAACCAAACCCTTCTATTGCTACTAATTTACTTCACTATGTCAATCTCTGCCCAAATTTAGCATAATAAACTGCATTTTATTCTTTGAAACCCATTTCTGTGATTAGTGCAATTCATACTATATCTAAAAATACCCTTTCAATAAAACCCCATATCAAATCACTCTATTATTTACACCCACTTGCCAAACTCAAGTAAAAAAGAAAAACAAATTTTAGAAATCAATACAGTGAAAATGTAACACTATGACCTGCAATGCATAAGGTAGAATACCTTGCAAGAACTGAGTCCAAGTCAGAAGACCGCTGAACTTCATCTATGGCAGCCTGTCTTGCGGTGTAGGATTTAGATGGGCGCTTTTGAACTTTGATTGTGCTTCTACTTCTGGGTAGTTCGCTGTTGTTGGTTTGAGCTGGCTCCCCAGTAAGCGCCGTCGCTGAGCTACGCTGAGAACCACTGCTTCTTGTTGCAGAAGAAGACACGGAGGAATTTAACAGAGAAGATATTGGCGAATAGTGAAAGACGATACCTTGCTGCAACCCAACTCCGAGTACCGAAATCTCCATTTTGGTTTCCTAGCCAGAGACCCAGAAGGACCGAGAGCACTGAGTTTTATTCGCGCTAAGTGTTCGAAGAAGATGATTGAAAGCTAAGTGGGCTAAACTAGGCTCTTTGAGACACGGATACACAGATACAGGCTAGGTTTCAGTCCTAATTTGGGCTTAATCAGGCCCAATGTTAAAACTTCAAGCCCCATCATTATCTTCCAGGCCTTGTGGACTTCAGAATTTCTTTGGTGTAAAATAATTATTTGACCAAAAAACTTCATAAAATAATTGTATTTATACAATTTTCATATTTATAAATTATTAAAAATATGATTAATATTTTATAAAAGATTTAATTTAAAATTTTTAATAATGTTAAAGCCCGATATATCTTTGGTAGCTTGAAATGCCTATCTTAAAAAGGAAAAAAAAAAAAGAAATGCATCTAAAATGAAGCTATTCTATGTCTTTATAAATTAATTAATGTTATTTATATATCATTTTTTTATATCTATATTTTTAAATATTAATATATTATATATTATCATCATTATTTTATAATATATTAATAATCAAAAATAAAGGTACAAGAAAAATATAAAAAAATAGTATCCAAATAACATTTCTAATATTTCTTTGATACAAGAATTGCTAATCTTCTGAATGTGATGTAAAGATTAGTAAATTTTATATTTCTCTAATAGAATAAAAAATTATTTTTTTATAAAACACAATAAATATAAGAGTATTTAAAAATATTATCTTTTAAATAGAATAACTAAAATACTTATATTTATTTCACTTTTTTTAAAAAATATTTTTTAGTATTAACTAAAAATATAAATATTACTAAAGGCTAGCAATCTACAATACTCATCTATCTTAAATATTTAGGTAAAAAGATAATATAATAAATTATACATTATATATGTATCTATATTTATATATGTATTTAATAATTATATGTTTGATCTTGATAATTAAAGAAAATTAATTAGTTATAACATAAAAACACCTACATCTTTCAATGTTTAGAAAATCGAATCAGTCATTGAATCTGTAGAGGCAACTTATCATGGATTAGGGTTCAGTCGTGGTCGAACTATATATGAATTAAAAAATATTTGTATTTTATACATTATATATAGTGTAATATTATATATATATATATATATATAATAAACTTAATACATCATTAAATAGTAAATAATTTTATTACAATTAAAATAAGTGCACACTTTTTATGATATAATTAAATATCATATATAAAAAATTAAAATAATATTGTGTTGTATTAATTAAATAATTATATTTATTTTAGTATTACATTTTATAATAAAATCTTGAAAGGTAAAATTGGATATGGGTCTTAAAATACCAAACTATCATATCCTTATTTAGTTATTTGCTAATCTTAATTGAGTTTTTATAATATTATTTTATTTGATGGTAATATGGTACAATTATAATAAAAGAAGTTTATAAAGTAAAATTTATTATTTATTTTTATATTTAAAATATTATCTTATTATCTTTAAAAAAAATTAAAATTAAAAATAAATATAATAAGTTACCACCGCCTACTACCACCCACTCATAGCCTGACCTCTTTTTTCTTAATTACTTTCACCCACCTATCCACCCACTCACATTTAATGTGCTTTAATAGCCCTCTTTCTCATTAAGTTTGTTAACCACTTAATCCTCTGAGCTCACTTTCTTGGACTAGGATTCGATCCTTTTTTGGATCGATTATTTTTTGTTATTTTTTTATTATATTGAATTAAATTTTTTAGAATGTATAATTAAAATTTATATTATGTTAATATATGTCCATCAACTTGTACAAGATACAAATTAAAAAAATATATAAAATAATAATCATAAAAATCTAACTCATCATCCATGAGCTAAAAATATGTTATTTTATATGTGGGTCATTTTTTTATGTTTTTTTTTATTTGCATCTTATGCAAGTCTAATGAACATATATTAACATAATATAAATTTTAACTATATATACTAAAAAATTCAACTCAATATAACAAAAAAAAAAGACTAATCCAAAAAAGGACTAATCCAAATTTCACTTTCTCTTTCGCCATTTCCCATTCTTTCATTGCAAATAGCAACCCACCATGAAACATCTATCATTCTTCTATCTTTAAAAAGTTCCCATCATTCACAACTTCAAAGATAAGCTGCAAGTAGTCTCATATCATATCAAAACTCGCTCATATTCACAGGCCACTATCATCAATATCAAATCGGACAATGCGATGGCAATGTCTCATTTCTTTTCTTTTTCTTCTAATGATTGGTAAAAACTTAGAAACTGGTGATGTGATCGATTCACCAATTTTTATCGGTTCAATAAAAGGTCATTGGTTTTTTGTTTCCTCCGGTTTAGGGGGCAAGCGGACCGGTTAGGTGGCCGGTTCTCATTTTAAACTAGTTAATCGGCCTGATTTTCAGAATATTGATAATATGATATAGTTATAATAAAAGAACTTTATAAAGTATAATTTATTACTATTTTTTTATATTTTAAAATATTATCTTATTACCTTTAAAAATTTTAAAACATTAAAATATAATTAAATATAATAAGCCACCTACACTTACTACCACCGTAGCCTAACCTCCTTTCCCCCAATTACCTTTCACCCACTTACCCACCAACTCACATTTTATGTGCTTAAATAGTCATTTTTCTCATTCAAGTCTGTTAACCACTCAAACCTTTGAGCTCACTTTCCCTCTTGCCCTTTCCCATTCTTCCATTGCAAAATGCAACCCACCATGAAAGCTTTATCATTCTTCTATCCCGAAGAAATTCCCATCATTCGCAGCTTCAAAGATAAGCCGTAAGTAATCTCATATTATATCAAAACTCGCTCATCTTCATGGGTCACTATCATCAGTATCAAATCGGACCATAAGTGATGACCATTTCTTTTCTTCTTCTTCTTTTGATGATCAGTGAAAACTCAGAAGTCAGTATAACTGATGATCAACCAGTTCACTGATTTTTATTGATTCAACAAAAAGTCACTGATTTTTTGTTCCCCCAAGTTAAAAGAATAGCCGGGCTAGTCCAATTTTCAAAACATTGAGATCTTTATCCACGTTCACTCACTTTCACGCCCAAGCCATCCTATATACACAAGATATGGTCCGTTACAAATTAATTAATTTTTATTTACTAAAAAAATAATTAATAATTTTTTATTCAAAAATATTTATAAATTAATTTAGTTAAAGATATTTAACTAATATTTATCAACAAAACATTTAAGAGTTTCTTTTCATAAAATTAGTTTATTTTCTATATATCTTTTTTAAAATTAAAATTTCTAAAATTCTTTGTTAAATTTATCATTTTATTATAGTTTAGAAACATTTATCATGAAACCAATTTTTATTAACATCATATCATTTCGTTTTATATTACATTATATCATAATGAAAATTGATTATACGAGCCAGAATTGCACACGTAGTTAATTTTATGCACTAAAATCACGCTAAGTATATATTCTAAAATTACGTCATGCATACCCTTTAATTCAATGCTCTTTTAATTTTTTTTAATTGCTTAATTGTCTTCTTATTTACTACTATCTCATAATCTTTTATAATCATTATTCTTTTTATTTTAATATTTTTTATTATTTGTGATTGCTTAGTTAAACAAAATTTCTTATTATTTGATTATTTTTAATTACTTAGTTGTATTTTATTTGTTACTTGTCTCTTTTAACTATCTTATAACATTTATCTATAACTATTTTTCTTTTTCTTTTAATATTTTACTCTCTAATTCAATATTCTTTTAATTATTTTAAGGGATTTTATATTTTTTTTTCACTTATTATTACAATTTTTTTCCTAATCTATTTATTGTAACACTTTAAACCCTAAATTATCATAATTTATTCAAATTATTCTATATCGTTTAATTAAGTGTTAAATTTAAAATTTTTAATTAATATGAACTAGTTATATAATTAAAAAAAACTTGATATAGACAAAAAATAATAAATTTATTATGTAAAATGATATAAATATCTTTAAAAACAATTAAGAGTAAAATCATCAATTAACTTTTATTTTTACCCATATTTTTTTCCCTTAATACACGAAAAAAGAAAATACTCACCATTTCAACTCTTCTTCTTCCTTTGTCAATCTCCCCTCTTGGTTTTCGCAACCAAAAATTATATGCTTCAGTTAACTATTTTTCTTTTTCCACCATGGAGATGATGCTCAACTATAACACTAAGAATCTATGCGAAGGCAACTTTGATGTAGTAATAAGATGTGTCTATCGTGAAGTGCAAGGGTCTGGTAAGTTAATATTAGGTGAAATCATTTGTCATCATCCACAATTCATGATTTGGATGCTATAGGAGAGGGGATTGAAGAACTGACATTAGTTTATGGTACCTTTCTGAAATTTTATAATGTTTTCCCTAGATTTATGGTATTGTACGGAAAGAAATTTTACACTAACTTGAGGAAGAGAATAAAAAAGCACAAAAGGTTGAATTTGTCTATGGTGGAACGCAACATGTCATTGTAGCTTGCGATTCCACGATAGTTGCAATTTGTCTCTTCGGGCATGAGGAAGAACTCTTCAAAATGCTTTGAACTTGAGGAACTACTTTACGAAAACCAACAGGTGAGAGGGGAGAAGAGGAAGAGTTGAATGGGTGAGTATTTTTTGTTTTTTGTTTTTTGTTTTTTGTGTTTTGTGCAAGTAATATAGAAGAAAGTAGAAATTTGATATGAGATAATTGGTTTAGGGTATTAAGAAAAAAGAAAAATATGAGAAAAAACAAAAATTAATTGACTATTTTATCCTTAATTATTTTTAGGATATTTATATTATTTTACATAACAAATTTATTATTTTTTGTTTATATCTATTTTTTAATTACATAATTAGTTTATATTAACTAAAACTATTAATTTTAATACTCAATTAAATGGTATGGAATAATTTGATTAAATTATAATAGTTTAAGGTGTAATGTACTACAATTAATAGATTAAAAAAAAGTTACAATGAGAACTAAAGATTATGGTGGAAACGTGCAAAATTGTTATTATTTTATTATCTAAATTTTTTGGGATTGCTTAGTTAAACAAAAAAAATTAACTAAAACTATTAGCCAGAGAGTCGTTTGCAAAATAAAATGTTTATAAGTTATATTATGCAATTAGTGTAGCCCAAGTGGGAGAATGTTGGAATTTTTCTGTTGTGTGCTGCCATTAATTGGAGGTTTTATGATTTTATAAAACTGGCTGATTATGGATCCATTGGGAGATAGTTAAAGCCCATATTGTTATCACTATTGTTATTGGGCTTTTACATACCTTGATGATATTGATGTGATTGGCGGCTTAGTGTAGGCCCAATCCTATAGGCCCGTAATGGGAGGGCCCATTAGAGTTATTTTCTTTCTATAAAAGGCTAGGTCCCCTCTCCACTCTTAACCTAACATAAGAGAGATAATTAGTCTCTGATATTCGGCTTGCTCCATTGACGGCCACCCTTTTATCTGAAGCTGGAGAGGAAGATCTTGCCTATCTAAATCCTTGAATCAGTGATCATGTCGAAGACAGATATGTTCATAAACTTGTTCTATGAATGATATTCTAAATTTATACAAGGTATCAATTTTGCTCACATGTGGTATCAGAGCCTACTTGTATGAATTTAGGATCCAAATTATGTTAAATCATAATTGTATTTATATTTAAATTATTTGATACTCCTTTTCTCGTATTGTTTCTTTTTTTTTAACTTGAATATTATTATGAGTTTATTTTTTTGGATATTCAAAAAAAAAAGAAGAGAAATTTAGAAATTTAGAAAATGAGGTATTTTGGATTCTATATTTTACAATAATCTTAGAGAATTATTGGAAGATTTTAATTTTATTCATATTTGCCTTCGGTTGATCATAATTTTGTGATATATTTGTATCTAAAATTATTCAAATATGAAAGTATTTTCAAAAACCCCAAATTTTTTTTGGTTTTGTTTCTAGCAATTTTAATCTTATAAAAATTGTTATTTGATCCAATTGATAGAGGGGTTTTATTTTGTACATGATTTCTGAAGGATTTATGATTTTATTTTGATGAAAAACGGTACAAAATATGTATTTTGGGAGCTCAAATTGAGTTCTCATGGCTGGCGGGTCGTCTGGACCCGCCAACACGAAGAAGATGACTGGCGCGTGAGATTCATACTCCAGATAAGGATTATGGTGCGTGAATCTCATGCGCCAGAGCCAAAATTTTTTTAATATGGCACATGTACTACACGCGCCATATCAGACAAAGTGGCGCATGTACTACACGCACCATATAAGACAAACGGTGCGTGTAGTACACACGCTTGTGTAAAAAAAAGCGGGCACATGAAGTACACGCGTCCGCTGCTATTTGGGCGATTTTTTGGCCCATTTTTGGGCTATTTTTTTTTTATGGAATTGGTCTTTTTTTTTTTGCCCTTTCATATTTTAGAAACTATCATGCTGTCATTTTATTTAAAATTTTGAACTAAAATTGTATACATTATTTTCGCTGCTATAATTATTTTAAAACATCATAACAGAGATTGTGATTTTTCTTGCAATTATGTCAATTAATATAGACCAGTAAAGTACTTGGTGTGTAGTACTTCATTCTGTGAGCTTTATTTATGAGCATACAAATTTGTATGCTGATTGTTTGGGCATTTAAGGTCCAAAATTTGAATTCTATAAAATTTGTATGAATATATTCTCACCAAAGTGGTTTTATTCATATTAAATTTGTGTGATTTAATTTTGGAGATAGTTCCTGATTATTTCATACAATCATCTTCCCAAAGGGGAATATTGTGTGTTTTAATTTAGGAATGGCATGGATGTAATTTCATATTGGGAAATAAATTAATTTTTAAAATTTATCTACCCAAAGGAGATGATTTTTTGGATTAATTTATTTCTGGTTGACTTCATGCATTTGGTAATACCTTACATATTCTACATACTCTGCCCAAATGGGAGATGTGGTAATGTGTTTGGAATTCTAGTTTATGACTTATGATGATGAAATCATATATAATTTGCCCAGTAACTGACATATTGCATTTCTTTATGACAGTCTCTTTTGGTTTGAAAAATAATGCTGCTATTGTTGAAGAATTAAATGGCTCAAATTTTAAAATATGGAAGAAAGACATAGAATTTGCCCTAGGTATGGCTGACCTAGACATGGCACTGCGTGAAGATGGGCCAGAAAGGCCAACTGCTGAGAGTACTTAAGATCATAAAGATCTTCGAGCTAGATGGAAGATGTCAAATACGCTGGGTATTTTAGCTATTCAGAAATTTGTTTCTGAACATCTGTTGAGTGGTTTGCTAGAGACTACTAGTGTGAAACAGCTAATGAAATCTATAGGGGACAGGTACCAGGTATCTAATAATGCTGAGACATGATGTTTATTGAGAGAACTCATGACTATGAGATATGATAATGCTGAGGGAGTCAGGGACTTTATCATCAGGAGAGTTCACATCCAAACCAAGCTCAAAGTATTGAATATCGGTCTTCCTGACACTTTTATCGTGCCACATGCCCTGAATACTTTGCCACCTGAATTCACCCAAATCAAAACTGCCTTTA